>JAKUCV010001886.1:3186-37018 GCA_028386065.3 Turnera subulata
TGTTTAATCTATGTTTCTTGATCCCCGAGTTAACTGTATAAAACGGATACCCGTGATATCACCATATCACCTAATCCGAGCATGGCCATGCATTTAACAGTTCAACTCTATCAAGAAACCATATGATAATATACCCGTTATATGGGTCGAACGAATCCCGTCTTGATCAATCAAAACCCACTACATACTCGTCATATACCCAATGATTATCCTTATGTCTACCCATTTACGGATGACTAGGAATAATATCAAAGTACATGATTCATATGTTGGATACCTTGACGATCTCAGGTCGAAGGACAATACATCTATAAGAAACACTAATGACAAACATATAACGTTCCATGTAGTGTTCTTATGTGGGTCGGTCCAGTCCACAAGTTTTCCAACTTGTACCCGTATGTAAAATTCATATCACATATGCAATTCTCAACATACGCTAGTCTTAATTTATTATTACAACCTATCCGTAATAATAATCGACTAGGGACATTTAAGAATATGAAATATTCTAGGGTTATAAGTATGTGCAAGCGTTTATCTCATAAACGATACTTATTGGAATAACCTTAATGTGTATACATGACTACATATAATCATCCATGATTGGCTTTTGGGCATATTACTAACACGTCGGGCCATCTGTATTATTTATCATTAAATATAAAAAGGTGAAAGTAACTATGACGAAGTTAAACCAATACTGACTTTTATTTTTAATCAACCAATACTGACTTTAAAAGAGTCCACACTTCGTCCACTAAACAAAGATCTAACAACACTTTTTTACCTTTATGTTAACCGTAATTTTATTAATAATGCCAATATTTACAAAGAAAGGGGCATGGCGTTTGTTATAACCACCAGCGGAGACAGTAAAGAGCTAACTTTTGCACCTAATTTTTGGAAATAAGATTTGTCTGAATCCCAGTGTCAATTATGGTGCCGGAGGGGGAGGGGGTGGGATAAATTTTATATTTATATATTTATTGTAACTTTATATCAAAATCCAAGTAGCAACTCAGTTGAGGCGCACTTTGTTTCTCTAAACGCGCCTAGGTTGCTTTGTATGCAACAGCACAATAATAATTTCGAATCACAAGTTGATCAGCATCCGTATTTTTGTATTGTAATTATTTTTGAAGGAGTGCATAGAGCATGAAACTTATTTCTATTTTCTAGCAATACAACGGAAGCAGGATCGGGAGCTTAGCTCGATTTACCGGTCGGTGGAAGTCGTCACGGTTTATTGGATCGACTTCCGAGTCTCCACAACCTTAACCTTCTGTTCTGTGCTCTCAGTATTTCCTGTATGTGTCTGTGTTAGTTTTTCCACACACTTGCTTCGTCACCCATTAGGTTACCAGTTTATAGGGAAAACAATAGTTGCCTGGTTGTTGAGATAACGTTCCACTTTACTTTACAGCACGACAATAATCTTTCTGTGCTCATTGTAGGTGAACGGATTATTGTTGTCTGCTTAGTGGAGGTCCCTACAACCAGTCATGACTGTGCACCCCATTATGGGTGTACTTATCATTTTATTCCAACATCTCCCACTCACACATAATGGGAGTGCACACATACAATAATCATGAGAAACAAATTCTCTGAGAATCACAGAAATTCATACAGGGAAGTAGATTGTGCGACCAGCATACTCTGAGAGTCAAATGCTATACATCTGTTAGGAATATATAGCCTCTCACAAGAATTTATGTAGATCAGAAAGTACGCAAGAACCCTAGATCATAAATCACATTAGAAATCTGTCGAAGATCTCTCTTATTAAGATACATTGTATTCACAATTATAACCATAAGTCATAACTAGTGCACCGGTGAATATAAACTAATGTGATTTCGGTCAGTGATCTTCCTCTTCTCACGATCCTCTTAGCTCAACTCAAATTGCTTTTCTAGACATGTCCCGCCAGACCGAATCAGTGTCCATGGTCCTTTGGCAATACACTAAGATAGCAAACATCAAGCTGAATCTCAAGTACCTGATCGGAGTCCTGAGGGTACACGATAGAGCCACCATAAAGGCTCTGGGTCTCACACAACAATAAGCAGAGATTAAACTTATGTTAACCCATTTGGTCAGCAAAATGCACACATGGTATGAAACATGTGCTACAGCATTTTCTCCTTTCCCGTGGAGCGTATGCCTTTTCCATAAGGAATGTTGTACATATGATATTTTGACACCATATGTGTCCAAATTTGAGTTACTTGTTCTACACATAAACCTGAACTCACATCTGGCCCACTAAGTAGACTTGGTGAATGTATTCCACCGTTAAAATGACCTTCTATCATTATACAGTAGACATTCATAATTTTGCTTAAGATCTGTCTCTTCTCCACTTATCACTAAGATAAGGAGGTGGTTACCCGTGTGAGAGGGCTAACCTCGTATCTACTCGACATACTCTTAAACAAATAAATGAAGAATGTACATAACATTCATCCATATATATGTATGTAAATCAACTTATTTGATAACAAGAACATTAAACATAGGTTGTGAACTTTGGGAAAATAATAAGCATAAAGTGAAGTACTTAAGCCTACACGACTTTAATACCTAATGTGTTACATAAACACATCCCAAGGCAAAGGCTTAAACAGTGCAACTGATCACTTGTCTCTTATAGACAGATACTTCACATTCACAACCTGGCATACAACAATGCCATCTGTATAGTTGTATCGAATGTCTACTTATTTGGTGAAGCTAGCCATTCTTGGCAATGAAAATTGCAGCCTCACTGTCATAGTCGACTAACACTAGATCAGTGTTCTATGCATTATCCATCACATAATCCAAGAACTCATTCAACCAAATGATTTTTACACTACTGAAGCGAGAGCCACACATTTGGCCTCAATCGCAAACAAGAATATACATGATCATTTCTTACTACTTTGTGATATGGCGCCATCATTTAGTAAGAACATATATATCCAGATGTAGACTTTTCTACCATCTAGATCTTTTATATGATCAAGACTTGTGTATCCAACCAAAAAGGACTTTTCCTTGCTTGGTGACAAAGATATAATCAGCAAAATCCTTTAGACATCAATGATCCTTTTTTAACTACTTGTAATGTGCTAGGCTAGGTCGGATTGACATCTATCTGTTAAGCGATTTGCTTAACCAATATCTAGTCTATCATATACCACAGTGTACAACAAACTTTCGACTGCGCGCCGTTATGGAATTTGGCTTATTCATCACTCTCATCAGAAGTCTTAGGACACACGATTTCTCAAAGTATGACATTTACTGATAGGAGTTTAGATAGGATTACTTTGATGCATATTGTATTATTCCAAACCTTTATTAGTGTAATTCTCTTACGAGAAATACAATAATTTTTTGAAATAATATCTTGAAATCTTAATTTCAAGCTTATATGCAATCTTTATCCATATTATCTATCTCGATTGAGATGACAACTAGGTCCTTTGCCTTGTTGATTAAACTCTATATCATTTCTAGCTATAAGTATGTCATATACATACTATATGATAATTACAAACTTACTTGGTACATACCTCGTGGATTAGAAAACCAATATAGACTTTGAAGTCTACAAACCATATGTTTGTGGTCCTCTTCATTGAAACACATTTTGTTTCATTTTAATCTCCATTAGAGAAAGGCATTATTATATCCGTTTGATGTGATCCAAGGTTTTAAGTTTGAAGTAATAGCTAGAAATATCCATACATAGGTAAAACTCACAGAAAACGAGATTGAATCTTATAATCTATCTCTTTCTGTAGTGTATCTTTTACCTGTTAGTTGAGTCTTAAATCTCTCAACTGTGCCATTAGCCTTGAGCTTAATCTTGAGAACCCATTTGTTCCCAATGGCTTTGCGTCCTTTTGGGAGATCAACTAGTTCCAAAACTTTGTTGACTCGCATTGACTCCATCTTTTCTTCAAGTGCTTTTGTCCATTTTCCTTTAAAAGAATTTTGAGAAAGCCTCTTCTAGGCTCATCTTGTAGGAATATCATAAAAGACCCACTATCATTCTTATGAGAATCACATTTAATTGCGATTCAGGTATGTTGTTCCCATTTGAATCAACATGGCTCCCACTCGGATTAAAATGTTAATCTCGCTCTCACTTAGAACGAGATCTATCTTTATCGCTCCCACTTGGAACAACAAGATTACTTTTATTCGGACTTGATGATGAGAAACTAATTCATCATCTGTTAAAATCCTCCCACTCGAATGAAGTAATCCTAGCACATCTTAATCCTCTTTCTCAAATAAAGATAGACCTTAACCTACCTCATCCTTCTTAGGAAACTCATTCACAAGGAATGTGACATCTTGTGGCTTACACTCAGTTACGCTCCCACTGTTTTGCTGCTTATAAACATATAACCCTTGAGGTTAGTGAGTATCTCATAAGTTACTTGTCGTCCTCTGAAGGCACATCTTGCCAAGTAGAGAGCAATAATGTATATAAGCAGCACAACTTCCAAGGTTATTAAAACACTTAGGTCGGGTTGTCTATTAGTACACAACTCATATGGAATGGTTGCAACTGATTTGGTAGGCACTCGGTTAAGTACGTAGGCAGCTGTTAAGAGCATCACCCCAAAAGGTAATGGGTAGTAGAGCTTGTGCCATCATTGACCTAACCATTTTAAGGAGCGTTCTATTTCGTCTCTCCGCAACACTATTTTGTTGAGGAGTGTAGGGAATGGTCAACTGATGAGCTATCCCTTTTGTATGACAAATGCCTTTAAATTGGGCTGAGAGATACTCATGACCACGATCAGTTCGAATGGCCTTAATCTTTCGGTCCAATTGATTTTCCACTAAGCTCATATAGCTTTGGAAGCACGTTAATGCCTCTGATTTGTGGGAAATCAAATAGACATAACCTTCCCGAGTATAGTCATCTATAAATGTGATGAAATAGTATGCTCCGTGCCTGGCCCTAACATTCATAGGCCCACAGATGTCTGAATGGACTAATTACAAAGGAAATTCGGCTTTGATTGCCTTACCGAAAGGTTTCGTGCTGATTTTCCAGCTAGACAACATTCACAAGTAGACAATTCCACTTGTTCGATGCCTAGAAGCAAACCTTGTTTTGCTAGCCTTTGCATCCTTTGTTGGCCAATATGACCAAGTCTAGCATGCCATAAGTTTGTATCAACGTCATAATTACGCGAAGAAACAATCGTGAAAAACAAGCATTATTATGAATATTATCCAAAACCATAACATAAAAAAAACTCCAGTCATATAACCAAAGCCAAATAAAGTTGAACCCAAAGTCAACTTAATAGAGTTGTCATGAAATAAAAAAAGAAAAACCCAAACTAGATAAAGTCTTGACGAAAATAATGTTTCGATGAATCGAAGGAGCATAGAGAACATCATGTAGAAGAAGGTCTCGCCCACCATGCAAGACTAACTTGCATGATCCAATCCCTTCTACTGCAACCTTTGAATCGTTGTCCAGGGGAAGATATAGGGGGGAGCAAGGGGGGCCCAGGCCTGCCCTAAAATACGATTTTATCTATATATGGAAACAATTTCTCAAACTTTAACATGTAGCTTAGTGGTTAGTGCTTGGTCATGCATCCTCACCAACACAGGTTCGAGTCCCCCTTGTGTTTTTTCCCCTTACATATTTTTAGTCTTCCATATTACATAATTGAGTCCCTAATAGTTTATATAATGTTACAACTTGGCCATCCCTAATTTTTTCCTCTGGATCCGCCCCTGTCGTTGCCTACATATATCCACTTTGTTCCACGTGTAACTCGCCGAAAGCCAACAAAGGCATCACGTTCCCGCACTATGTAGTCCGTGGCTCCTGAGTCTACAATCCACAAAGGATTAGATTCAGGCAGAAAAACAGAGCTAGAAACACAAAGTTCACTAGCATAAGAAAGTGAAAATACTTTTTGCTTTGGCTCAGTGCATTCACGAGCATAGTCACCCTTTTGGTTACACTTAAAGCACTTTATATGTGCTTTATTGGTATTTCCACTAAGTTTCTTAATGCCTTGTTGTCCCATCTCTGGCTTCTTTTTGGGCTGAGCTGGCCCAGCTTTCTTTCCCCAATTCTTCCTCTTCGAACCACCCTTGGCCTTGGAAGTTGCCGTATGCAACTCAACTTGTGGCTTTCCAGCCTCAAGCCTTTCCTCCTCTAACTCAAGGTGTTTCCGGACATCTTCCAGATTGGCAATTCGAACACTATGAGTCAGATGCATCTTCATATGCTCCCAATCATCGGGTAAAGAACGTATGATTGCTTTGATTTGCTGCTCATCAGTCAGGACATGTCCAGAATTTCTCAATTCCTTGACATATTGGCCATGTGCCTCATATGTTATTATTAGTATTTTTTTTTTTTATAGTATGACCAGGGTTTTTCTTGTAGGAATCAAGCCTGATGGTAAAAGACCTCAGCTTTGTCACAGACAAGGTACTGTAACTTCTCCTCAAAGCATTCCACATTGCCATAGCCGTTGGAATGTCCTTGCAGTCCAAAGAAAATATCCTCTTCCACTGTACTCAGCAACGTTTCGCGAGCAGTGGAATCCTTTTTCTTCCAAGCATCATATGTCTCACGCTCACGCCTGTACTGAGCCGTATTCCCGGCTTCAGGCTCATTCATGACATGATTGATTGCCTCAAGAGCCTCTTGCTCTTCCAGCACATACTGGTTTTTTGCACTCCAGACTTCATAATTATCGCCATTCAGCTTCAACCCTTTGTTGAGCTGCTCGATTATTGCACTTACAACAGTAGTCATTTTCTATACACAAAAGAATAAAGACCAAAAAAATTAGAATCATAAGACACAATGATTTTAATGTTCACATACATATATGTCACTATGCAAAGCTATAATTAATTAAGCTAATAGACATATGTTTAACCCGAAATCGAAAGTTCACTATGTTCCCAATCATCTCCCTAAGGTTAACTACATAAAGAAAATTAGCCCAACTAATTAACTAAGCTAAACATTTTAATTATGCTTTCATACAACTTATTTGTTGAAGCATAATTTTGGGTGTCAAACAAATTAACACATATATTAAATGTCAAACTAATTAACATTTAATTTTATGATGTTAAACTAATTAACATAGAAAACATATCATCATAGCATCAAATATACACAGCGTATATGTATTAATTGCGATACTATTTGAACAAAACAATCAACCTTGTTTGGTGGCAAAGACGCATTCCACTCCTCCTTGAGGTCATGAGTTTGAGTCATGCCTCCCACATTACTTCTTCTTCCCGATAGTGCCGGAAAAAATAACTGCAGCAGTGCATGGGAGACCAAAATAATTTTTCCCAAAAACTTTCATCCCAAAAGTTATTGTAGCAGTGCATGCGTGCATTCAAAAAAATTCCCAAGCGGGCACTCACGCACACACAACACATGCACTGTATCCTCACTTTCCAAAAAAAATCAAATACAGAGCACAATACCAACACGTCCAAGGTTATAACCAGCTGTAATCATGAAAAAAATTATGCCCACAGTATAACAAAGAAACCATCACGCACTACTGGTAACAGGCAGTGTTGCCAACTTTTTTTTCTTTTAAAGAAAACAAATTTCCAACTTCATCAGTCTTAATTTGCACTCACAGCTGCAAAAAAAAAACTTTACTGACAAAACAAAAAAGGGTCTTCATCTTCTCACACACACACACACAAAAAAACACCTTGAAGTTCTTAAATTGTGAGGCTGAAGACATCTTCAGTGGGGAAGAACATCACAATTGGTGACTTCTCGCATGCCCCGACAGCAGCCATCAGCCACCAGAGGCTTGCGTCACCATCACAGGTTTAGGGGGGCCTTAACAAACCGGGAACCACCATGGAGACTCTGCGCCGCCGTGACCATCAGCCACCAGAGGCTTGCGTCACCATCACAGGTTTTTGGGGGGGGGACTCTGTGCCGCCGTGAGCAGCGGATTCCAGATGAGTTGATCTCGACTTTTTCAGTTCAACATCTACGAGGTTTCTTCATAGTTTTTGTTCATGATATGCACATATTTTAAAAAAATATGTATGCAGTTCATTTGCACAAGAACATATCAATGCATGCATGGTAATAATGTCAACCATACAGAAAAATGATGCATGTCATATACTTGCAGTCATTCCCAGAAACCGAGCCTTTCAGCTCCGCTACCAATGAAGGAGTGCATAGAGCAGGAAACTTACTTCTATTTCCTAGCAATGTAGCGGAAGCAGGATCGGGAGCTTAGCTCGATTTACCGGTCGCTGGAAGTCGTCATGGTTTGTTGGATCGACTTCCGAGTCTCCACAACCTAAACCCTCTATTCTGTGCTCTCAGTATTTCCTGTATGTGTCTGTGTTGGTTTTTCCACACACTTGCTTCGTCAACCATTAGGTTACCAATTTATAGGGAAAACGATAGTTGCCTGGTTGTTGAGATAACGTTCCACTTTACTTTACAGCACGACAATAATCTTTCTGTGCTCAATGTGGGTGAACGGATTATTGCTGCCTGCTTAGTGGAGGTCCCTACAACCAGTCATGACTGTGCACTCCATTGTGGGTGTACTTATCATTTTATTCCAACAATTTTTAAAATAAGAAAATGTATTTTTAGATATGTCGACAATTCTTCCAAAGAGATCAATACAAAAATATGGATTAAACTCCTAGAAATAAAGATCAAGATTTTTTAGGGTTGCAACATCAAGAAAGTTCCTTATTTTTATGATGTTAAGTTTGACCATTGGAAGCTTTGGTTCAAGATTTCTATAGAGAGTTAAGAACTATGACGTGACTTGTTGTGCCAAATTCCTACTCTAGACCAGCAAATGTCTTGAATGTCTAATCAGTAGAAGAATTAAAGAAAGCTCGGCTTAATTTTGAAGTTGAGAACTTCCTTCGATATGGCATCAATGAAGCCAATATGCAAAAGTGCAATCATGTAAGTGAGGGGTTGGAAAAAGCTATAAATAAGACCCCTCACATCCCTTTGGAATCATCCCAAAATTTGAGTACATTGTATCCTAACAATTGTACTAACTCTTCTCCTATTAAAAGAGTAGTGCTCCGGAGACGTAGGAAAAATTGGCCGAACTCCGTTATCAATTTTTGAGAGTGTTCTTCTTTTATTATTCCGTCTTTATTTTCTGTATTTGTTTATTTGTTTAGTATCTAACATTGGCCGGCTAAGCCGCCTTATCTCTTTGTTGGCTGGCAAAGCCGCCTTGTTCTATTTGTTGGCCGGCTAAGCCGCCTTTGTCGGGTATAAGTTGTGAATTAAAATACTGTGCAAGTGAGTCCTGTCTAGGGGGCTGGGTTTTAAGTGAACCATTGTTCCTCCAGTCTTTCCTGGGGATTTATCTTGAAATGATAATTCTGTCTAAGGAGATAGGCTAGGCCATCTTTCCTGGAAATTATCGAATCAGTTCAATTCACTAGTTTGTTGTAGTGGGGAAATTACCCGAGTTTCCCCAACAACTTCGAGAACATAAGGTGGATATCAGTGGGCAGCCATCTACTTGGGAGGTTAGCAGCATGCACACTAATCGCCTGATTGGACTTTATGGCCGCTTCAATAGTTTTCCTAGACCACTTAGAGAAGTGCAATGGTTTCTTCAGTTGCGAGTGCTGCGCAGGTGCTGGTATATGCGGATGGATGGATTGATCCATGGGGAAGGGGTTGACGAGGTGCGGGTTGCGCACTTATGGTGCTGATGGTAACCGGGGGAAGTTGTTCTTGGAGGTAGGGTGTGTGCTGAATTATGGGGGGCAGGTATTGGTGTTTTAGAGTACCAGGGTGTTGGTTGGGGGCTGCCGGAGAATGGCCAGCAGTACGGGTGAAAAGAAGACCGGGGATGCGGGTTTGGGGCTGTATGGTTGATGGGTTAAGAGATGGAAGGTTTGTATATGGATCACGACGGGATGGAAGGCCCGGAGAGATGGGTGAGCAGGCTACGAATTTTCTGGTTTCATGTTGCAGGTTCATGGTGTTGGCAAGTAGACGATGCATTGTTGGGCGTTTTGAGAGGTTTTCAAGCGCGAGACTCAAACCGAGACATTTATTTTATTTTTGGGTCCTACCATATGTTATTCCTTACCCACATTCGTTAATAGGAGCAGGCACAGCTGAAATCACAGGAAACACACACAGACTAATCACCCGAAGCAAGGCGAGGGTGTATTTGCTAGTTTCTTATATAATTTATAGTGGTCCACGAAGGTGGAACTAAGCAGTGTTATCAGAACCGGACCGGACCGGCCGGTTCGACCGGTCGGACCGTGATTCGACCATCTCATTGGGTTTTTAGGCTTTTGGACCGGACAAGACACTGACCCGGAGAAAACCGGATGACCCGGCCGGTTTTTGTTGACCCGGTTGAACCAATGACCCGGCCGGGTCATCTTTAAATCATAATTATGCTATTTTCTTTTACTTTTCCCCTCTTTTTTTAGAAAATAGTATTTTTTGAATGAAAATTTTGTATTATTAGACTTTATATCTATTTTTACGTTACAAATATACATAAATATGAATATAATTATACTATTAACTATTAATTATTTATTAATTATTATACCGGTTCAATTACATTAACCTCCGGTTCAAACCCGGTCGGACCAGTGAACCATGATTCGAGACCTGTTCTGGGTCAGTGCCCGGTCCGGTTCTGATAACATTGGAACTAAGTCCGTCGGGCCATCTGTATTATTTATCATTAAATATAAAAAGGTGAAAGTAACTATGACGATTATCAAGTTCCCACGTAAAAAGTTAAACCAATACTGACTTTTATTTTTTAATCAACCAATACTGACTTGAAAAGAGTCCACACTTCGTCCACTAAACAAAGATCTAACAACACTTTTTTACCTTTATGTTAACCGTAATTTTATTAATAATGCCAATATTTACAATGAAAGGGGCATGGCTTATGCTTAATTATGGACTCTGATGATTTGGATGAGTTTACATGAGTCTCTATAACGCATATGCTTCATTGTAGGACTCTGATGCTTAATTATGGAACTTGAGCATCTCTTTTCTTGAATGGTATAATTTTTCGTTGCTGCATCACATTTGAAGTGCTTATGGAGGTTTTATAGGATATATAGATGAATCTCGTGGCTTCTTCTTATTGTTCCTCTTACTCTCTCTAAATTATTGCCAAAGCTCGTTCTTTAGCACTTATGGTTCAAAGGATCTCAAACTGTTAGCAAAAGTATTTTTTTTTTATTTAAAGTTAGCAAAAGTATTTTCATTAGAAGATAAACTGACATGGTAGTATCATTATAGCAACTAGGCCATGCTGCTGATATTTCAGATGCTGAATGTGCAGGTGTGTACATTGTCATCTTTAAACAAGCCCCTGCTTCTCATTATTATTTCACAAGTTTCTGTCTTGTTCATTCGCAATTCATGATCCCTTGTTAGTGGATAATGATAAAAGTTTCGTGTAACTATGCCAATGCATGCTGAATTTGGGTCAGATTCTATGTTTGGTCCTCTAGCTCTCTGACTATTTTGTTAGTACACTTACCAAGTACTTTCATGAGGTCCTCTAGCCCTTGTTTTTTTTTTCTCGTGTGACAACAATCTTCTTTCCTTTTAATTTAATTTTAAAAAATTTTCAGGTTTAGTAAGCTTTCTATCCGACTATTCACATTTTAGAAAAATATATCTTATGATCCTCAATTTCTTCTTTTTTCTTTTCATGTGACCCAATACTAGTTTCTCTGGAAAATTGTGCAAGTAGGCAAGGTGCAATGAGGTTGCTGAAGCTCGAGTGGCGCAAGGCTCAAAGGCAGTTGCTCTTCATGGTGGCCGTAGCCAGAATGAAAGGGAGGCTGGTCTGCATGATTTTAGGAGTAGCTCTACTGATATCTTGGTAATCTTTTATGCTCCTGAATCATGTTGATACGTGCATTTCTACTTTGTCCAGTTTAACTGCTCACGGCACTTTCATTAGATCTGCATAAATGTGGATTATATACTACTATTAGTGGGGTAATAGCATTGTCTTTTACGTTTACTATCTTCATGGTACAAAAAATTATATATCAAAATGTTCATTACTCTATATATCCTCATTTCTTATGGCTACTACATGTTTCTAGTACACATCATTCATTAGTTGCATACCATTGAAAGGCATCTATCTGGAGAAAACCCTTCTTCTTGCTATGCTCTTTGAGACGAATAAACTTGAAGAACTGTGGTTATAAATTCACAATGACTTGATTACTTAGTACCAGCTTAATATAAAAGATGGGGTTAGTTGCTGGGTCACGGCTTTCATCCTTTAAAAAAACTGGAATTGGGATGATATGAAATAATGAAATTCATTACTTGTGACTCTTTTAGTACAAAAATCTAAAGAAGGGATAATTGAATTAGAGTGCAGATTGTTTATAGTCATGGAATTGCAGATACACTGTCTTTAGACTTTTGACAAAGAATGTCTGATGATATTGACGTATTTCTCTTCAATTTCAGAAGAACCCTGTTAGGGCTTTGAGGATGACAACGCGCAATGAACATATCTAGTAACGAGTCAATGAAAGGAAGATGGAACGTGAAGCAGCTGCTTCAATGAAGAAAGCTAGGAATGCAATGCCGAAGCTGACAGTACCCTAATTCAAAAAGCAGTAACGAGTTCCTGTCCAGGATCCTAAAGATTTAGGTGAGTTTTTCCTCTTATTCCCTATTTGTCGTCAAGTTGATTATCTGTGGAACGATGTAGGATGATGGTAGCTAAAGACCGAGATTTGACTTTTTTTTGTTTTGTGCATTTATGCAATACAGTTTCTGTGCATCTTGACAGGGTTATGCTGGTTAAAGAAAGTCCATATGCAAATGGCTTTTAAATTTAGGAGAAGATGGCTTCTGAATTTGGGAGAAGACCGATGAGAGTCATGTTGAAGAACACAGGTTCCTTGTTATTGATTGGTGTCATTCCAAAGTCACTTTTTAGTTAGAAATAGGTATGGGAACAGAATGAATCATTGTGAAAGGGTTTGTAGGACTTGCTGCAGGTAGGTTGTACATATTGTACATCTGGAAAGTGCTTCTTAAATATTTGTCATCTTTAATCAAATGCCTAAAATCTCTACTTCTGAGTCAAACATCATTTAGTTCCTAACAACTGTTTTGTCTTTGAACTGTTGTATTTTCATCATTGTAATCTATTGATATGTATTTATAAATATTTAAATTATTGTGTTTGACAATTTGGTTATTAGTTTTTATAATTTTAGATCGATTATAAATTTAATTCGGAAAAACTGGATATTGGCAAACTATGAGTTATTTGCGGAAATGGTATTTTTGTAACGACATTATTATGATTTTCTAGCAGTTATGTGCGGTCGGGCCCACATCTTGTTTTCTTACGGGTTTCTTACGGATTCTGTTCGTAAGAAACACTATATCCTTTCAAATCAGAATGTGGCCACTGCTAGTTTCCTTACGGATTTCTTACGCATATAACTCGTAAGGAAGCGGCAAGGAAACGTTTCCTACGGTGTTCTTACGGATAGGGCCTGAAGAAAAGGCTTGGAAATTGGTAGTGAGCCGAGACAGTAAAGAGCTAACTTTTGCACCTAATTTTTGGAAATAAGATTTGTCTGAATCCCGGTGTCAATTATGGTGCCGAAGGGGGAGGGGGTGGGATAAATTTTATATTTATATATTTATTGTAACTTTATATCAAAATCCAAGTAGCAACTCAGTTGAGGCGCACTTTGTTTCTCTAAACGCGCCTAGGTTGCTTCGTATGCAACAGCGCAATAATAATTTCGAATCACAAGTTGATCAGCATCCATATTTTTGTATTGTAATTATTTTTAAAATAAGAAAATGTATTTTTAGATATGTCGACTATTCTTCCAAAGACATCAATACAAAAATATGGATTAACCTCCTAAAAATAAAGATCAAGATTTTTTAGGGTTGCAACATCAAGAAAATTCCATATTTTTATGGTATTAAGTTTGACCATTGGAAGTTTCGGTTCAAGATTTCTATAGAGTTAAGAACTATGACGTGGCTTGTTGTGCGAAATTCCAACTTTAGACCAGTAAATGTCTTGAATGTCTAATCAGTAGAAGAATTAAAGAAAGCCCGGCTTAATTTTGAAGCTGAGAACTTCCTTCGATATGGCATCAATGAAGCCAATATGCAAAAGCGCAATCATGTACCCACAACCCATGAGTTTTGGAGTCTCATTTGCGTCACCCACAAAGGCAAAATTAAAGTCAAGGAGTCCAAACTAAATCAATAAAAGAGAAACATCGAGCAACTCTTGCAAATGCTGGATAGATAACAAATTTAAGCGCTATGAATACATATTCCTAGCTCGAAGAGAAGTAAGTGAAGGAGAAAGATTTGGCAAGGCATGCAGGTGATTCAACTGATTCAAATTGAGAGGGCAAATCATTAAATTTTGATGGCTATGCAGCAGTGGGAATGTTTGAGTCCACAAACGGGTCGGGGTATGTTGCCAAAAACAACGTGATTCACGAAGGGTGTAAATACAAACCTTTGTCTCCTGATTTAACGCCACACGGCAACTCAACAAAATTTTCAGTACACTTAAAGCTTAACCTGATAAGTACCCTATCCTCAACCCCAACTTCCATATTACGTACCCTCAAATATTGAGTTTAAAAAGTGTCTAGCATGCCTCATTATATTATATGTCTCTCTTGTTATTTTTCTGCGGACTCAAAACATTCACATTGTGATGAAAATAACCACTCCTGGTTATTATTATCGTTTTTTGGCTATTGTAGTCATTAAATTTCACGCGGAGTATGTTGCCAAAAAACAACGTCAAACTCGTCGCGTACAAATACAAACCTTCCTTAGTCTCCTGATAAGTTTTTTACCCACAGCCTCCAACCCCAACTTGCATATTACCCTCAACCCCACAGTAGATTGGAATAACATTTACATGAAATTCCAGAGAGATATCACTAAAAAAGGATAATCATCATGGGAATCGTCATTTTCATGGCTATCTTAGCAGTGTAATTGTTCGAGTCCACACACTCGGATCAGTATGTTGCCAAAACAACGTGATACACATCGGTGTATAAATAGAAACATTTTTTCTCTCTGTGACTTAAAGTTACAAAACAAATTGATTTTGTGCCTTATTTTACTGTCAGAAGACTCAGAACAAATATATTTGTTAAAACCCTAATGTAGTGGGGAGGTAGGAATCATAAAGGAAGGTCTTGTAGGTAGTAAATGTACATGGAGTTGAGGAACCACTATAAATGGCTTGTGAAAGCCATAAAATTTTATCTGAAACCATAACCGTGATTAGTTGACAAACTCAGTCAGCGGCCTCTTAGAATTTTTTTCAGGGCCTTGATATTCAAACTCAATGCTGGCAGTTACTAAAACACAAGAGAGAACAATGTTGATCATTATGTAAAGGAAAACAAGAAATTAAACTAGCACGCACGAAAGACCATTGCTATCTAGATCACTGTGAAACAAAAGGATACAAGAAAAGAATCTCTTAGTTATCGTATTCATCGCCTCCTGATACATGCGTTAGCTAGCTTCGCTTACTTAGTAGCTCTTCTTCTTCTTCTTCTGTCTATCCCTTCTGCCTTTTACTGGTCTGTTGAGTCCACAAAGTTCAGTAGCATGTTTGTAAAACTAATAACTGCACCCTAGCCTACCACACAAAGACTGCCAATATACTTACTTCCACTATAACAGCTCCGTGAACTAAAAACTATGCCCTCTCAACCATTCCCTTCTGAACTCATGTCCCCTGGTCTCCCAGGTGGTCCCCAACCCTACCCCCACCCTACCCGCAGCCGTAACAGCACCGTACCGATCCTACCTACAGCCCCGAACTATATTCCTCACATACCCAAACCCAACACTTTTCAAAATGGAGCCGAAAAGCTATTGAGGCAGCCATAACGAACAACCAACTTGTCAGCATCTACGTGGATAGCTTTCCGGAAAGATGGATGGCTACCGACATCCATCTCTTCATGAATAGGTATGCTGAGGTGATGGATGTCTTTGCTCCCTAGAAGAAATCCAGAGCTGGGAAACGTTATGCCTTTGTACGCTACAAAGTAGGTATTCACATACCTTCGGTTCTAGAGCGCATCAACTCGGTGCAGGTAGATGGTATGTTTATCTATGCTTCTGTGGCTAAATCCCGTGTTAGGGCCAAACCAGCGCAACCATCACGTCCTAATACTCAACCTCGCCGCCCAGTTGGTGGCGTCCCACCACCCCATCTCAACAACAGGACCTATGCTGAAGCCTCTAAGCCCTCACCCGTACATCAACAAGCCACACCTTCGTCCATTACCAAAGTACCCGTCTTTGTATCCAAGGCTGGTGCCCCGGATTGGCTTGAGAATTGTGCATTGGGCGTGCTGAGGAACCCGATGCCCTTAAAGTGCCTGCGAGACCTGTTCCCTGTTGATGAATGCTCGGTCACAAATATCATCCCCCTCGGTGGAGTGTCTTTTCTTCTCAAATTTCAATCACCCGGTGACATGATTAACGTGGTTCAAAACAAACCAGTCTGGTTTTCTCAATTGTTTGAGATCTTCCGCGCTTGGCAGGACGGCGATGCAGCTTTTAACAGGCTTTGTTGGGTTATTATCAGGTGTGGACCCCCACACCTGTGGTCGAAGAACTTTTTTGAGGTCCTCGTAAGTGAATTTGGCT
The DNA here is from genome assembly GCA_028386065.3 of Turnera subulata. Classification (NCBI taxonomy): domain Eukaryota; kingdom Viridiplantae; phylum Streptophyta; class Magnoliopsida; order Malpighiales; family Passifloraceae; genus Turnera; species Turnera subulata. Next base: position 19,940 of record JAKUCV010001886.1, read on the forward strand.
CCATGGTCGACTGGAGCAACGAGTCGAGAAGCCTGCACCGCTTTGACGTTGCTGAGATCCTTGTCCTCACTCCATCTAATGCCCTCATCAACAAAACCCTATCTACTAAAGCCGGCGAAAACCAGTATATTATCGGTGTAGCAGAATCTTAGTTTGACCCCCTGGACTGGGAATGGTCTAAACCGACGGTAGCCCCTCCACCTTCAGCCGGCACAGAGACGCTATCTCCTGACGGTTCGGGTCAATCCCATTCACCCCATGAATCCAGCCTCGGTTGAACCTTCAAATTCAAAATCCATTACCAACTCCCCCCATGCAATCACAGACCTTCCAGTGGTCAACACTGCCTCTCGCTCCGAGGATTCTTTTATCCTAAGACCAATCATAAACAATCTTACTCATCTAATCGAGATGCCACTGCCACCCAAAGCACCACAACCTCCCATGTCGCCCCCCACCAAAGCATCTACCGCATGCTCTTCGACCCTAGTGCCAAACACCCAGACAACCTGTCTAACCCCCCCTCGTGTTAAACACCTTAATCGTCCAAACAAATTTACCAGCCCAACCTACCCTGGACCAATCCCTAGCGAATTGGGCCTACCTAGCTCTGAGTCCAACCTCCCTATTATCCCATACACAAGCCCAATTCACTCACCGAACGTCCAGACCAACTCACCCCCTACCTCAGCCTCTTCCTCATCCAAATATTCGACATCTTCCCATAAACACTCAGCTTCAAAGCCGTTATCTCCCCAGACGGTTACCCACACCGAACCATCATACGACCTCCGCTCCTCGGCCTTCCTCAAAGCCGTGGAGAAACAGGTGCAAGCAACCCTTAGGAATATGGGATTGGCAAAGATGAAGAACGTTAAATATATCAACGGCAACGGTAGTGTAAGTTATATCCCGGAGAGCAAATTACCGGAAACCGATTCCGACATTTTCCGTATCAACCAAAGGGTACTGGCTGACGCTCACAACAGCTCCAACTCTATTCCAGTGTCCTTTACCGATGTTGAAGTCCAGGAGACTACCAAAGTAGGCTACGCCCTCGGTTGGGATAGATCCCACTGTGCTCCAGAGACTGATATTATGATAGCTGAGATGGTCACAACAGAGGCTTTCGACTGGGTGCAAGCAAGAGCTCAAGGTGAGACACCCCCAGCGCCTATATTGTGCTCGCCATAATTTTCTATGATTAATTGCATATCATGGAATGTTAGAGGCATTTGCTCTGCGTCCAAACAAACCCAGGTGCGTCAATTAGTTAACCAACATCACTGCAACATCCTCTTTCTTTGTGAGACTAAGAGCTCAAATGTAGACTTAGCGCTCTGTCAGAAACTCTGGGGCCGTGGCCGATTTGAATTTGTCTCTGTCGACTGTGTGGGGAGAGCTGGGGGCATGATACTTATTTGGGATGACGACTTCTTCAAAGCTAACCGGGTGCTATCCAGCCGCCAATGTATCCTACTGGAAGGAAATTTTACTCATTCTAACTCCCAGGCTGTTATATGTGGAGTCTATGGCTCCTCGGACGTGGAAGAACGCATCGAAATGTTTGAGGAACTAGTTTCGCTCAAACAAGACTTCTCTACCCCCTGGCTAGCTCTTGGAGGCTTCAATGAGGTTCTGAATCCTCAAGATAGGAAGAGTGGTAATTTATCGAGGAGAGGGTCAGCTGCCTTCAAACACTTCAGACAAAGTCTGTCCCTCATCGAACTTGATCTCGATGACAGAATATACACATGGAGTAACTCCATTGCAGCAAGACAAATAGACCGCATTTTTGTTGAAGGAGACTGGCACATAATGTTCCCCCATTTACGCATCAAATCCGGAAGCAAAAAGGGGTCAGATCATTGCCCCCTCATCTTGGACCAGAATCTTGATGATTGGGGGCGAAGACCCTTTCGATTCATATCGGCTTGGTAGGAACACCCGAAGTTTATGGAGGACCTTGAGCATATGTGGAAAGAAGCTGTCTCTGCCTTCCCGGGTCGTTTTAACCTCCTTAAGAGATTGAGTATGATGAGGAAGCTTCTAAGCCGCTGGAATCGAGATGTTTTTGGCAATGTGAACAACCAAATTTCTGATTTGCAGGGTAGGGTGGACGATCTGGATAGGACAGCCGAACTTAGACCCTTATCCATCACAGAAAAACAAGAGCTAGTTGACAGCAAGCTATAGTTGACCTTCAAGAGCAAACAACTCGAGGAAATATGGCGGCAAAAAGCACGTGTCAAATGGTGAAAACTTGGTGACAGAAACACCAGGTTCTTTCACGTGTCAGCTTGCATACGGGGTAGGAGGAATCATCTTGATTCCCTCAGAATCGGCAACCAATTAATCTACGACCCCCCAAAAATTAAGGCTGCTGCAAACGAATACTTTTCCAGGTTATATACCTCTGCCAATAAGACCAGACCCTCTATTGGGAGTCTTTCTTTCAACCGGATTAGCAGTTCGGATGCGGCTACACTCGAGCAACCGTTTACACTAGAAGAACTAAAGGCAGCAGTATGGGCTTGCGATAGCTCCAAAGCACCGGGACCCGACGGTTTTAACTTCTGTTTCTACAAGAAGTGTTGGCACCAAACTAAGGAAGATTTGCTCGACATCACTACGCAGTTCTACGAGAATGCAAAGCTTCCCAAATGGGCCAATACGGCATACATTACACTCATTCCTAAGAGGTGCGGGGCTGATAATTTGGATGAGTTCAGGCCTATTACCCTTATTAATGGTCTTTACAAGATCATCTCAAAACTCCTAGCTCTGAGATTGAAGAAAGTCATGCCTAGTCTTATTGGTATGCAGCAGTCGGGTTTCATGGAAGGAAGAAATATTCTAGATGGAGCTTTCCTCACAAATGAAATAGTTCACAGTTTAAAGAAGAATAAATCCAGGGCAGTATTATGGAAACTGGACTTCAAAAAGGCATACGATTCTGTGGATTGGTCCTATCTGTTGGAGGTTATGTCGGTTATGGGTTTCGGACCAAAATGGAGATCTTGGATTCATGAATGCCTGACCTCATCCTCACTTGCTGTGCTAATTAACGGGTCACCCTGTGAGGATTTCAAGCCGGGTCGTGGACTTAAACAGGGTGACCCCCTGTCGCCCTTCCTCTTTAATATTGCCGCAGAAGGGTTGCCTTCCATCCTTCGAAGGGCTCATCAACTTGACCTCATCAAACCAGTCACAATTCATGATACTTCTACATCTATCCTCCAGTACGCGGATGACACGATCTTGTTCTCCAATGCAGAGTCACAATCACTTTTTAATCTTAAACGCTGCCTCAGGATCTTTGAGAGCTTATCGGGATTGAGCATCAACTTCCCCAAAAGTTCCGTTCTTGGAATTAACATGAGACAGTGCGAATCGATCCATCTTGCCAATATGCTGCACTGTAAGCATGAAAACTTCCCCTTTAAATATCTGGGGCTTCCCTTAGGAGCTAACATGAAGCGGATAAAAAGCTGGCAACCGGTCCTGGAAAAATTCCAGTCTCGCCTAGCTTCTTGGAAGGGGAGACACCTATCTATTGGCAGGCGTGTCACCATGATCAAAGCTGTCCTCGCCGGTCTCCCACTCTATTACATGTCGATGTACCTACTCCCTGTGGCTGTGGCTAATCGTCTCATATCCATTCAGAGGAATTTCTTCTGGAACGGGCTGAATGAATCTCGAAAGGTATACCTTATTGCTTGGAAGAAGATTTCTCTACCCAAAGATCTCGGAGGTATGGGTATTATCGATCTAACTGTGATAACTCAGTGTTTGTTGTTCAAATGTGTCTTGAATTTCACACAGGAGAAGGAACCTTTATGGAAAAACCTGATACGAAACAAATGCACAGATCAAATCTCAAGCTAGACGCCCCAGTTTCATTTTTCCAAGGCTTCAATTACCTGGAGAGATGAGTGCTTATCTGGATCACAAAATAGTCAAACAGGGGTGGACCTTTTTGAAGGCTCCAGGATCTACTTTGGAGGAGGCGATAGGGCCCTTTTCTGGTTAGATAACTGGTCAGGTCTTGGCATCCTCATGTCCATGTTCCCGCGACTTTTTACCATTTCTCTTTGCAAACTCTCCACGGTGGCCTTTGGTCTTAGTGTCGTGGATAATAAACCCCGATGGGCGACCATGTGGCGAAGACCACTTCGCCAATGGGAAGAATCTGAAGCCGAATCCTTACACAGACTGCTCTCTGATTTCAACCTTCATTCATCCTTACCTGATTGTAGACTCTGGTCTAACACCACCGATGGGCAGTACTCAGTTAATAAAGGTAGATCATTCATCCATAGCAAGATTGGCACACAATGTTACCTCCCGCGGCCTTGGCTATCCTTATGTCCATTCAAGATCGAATGTTGGGTATGGATTGCTATCCATCGTGGAATCCCCACCAAGGATGAGCTTTGTTATCGCGGCATACTACCACAAGCGGATATTACTTGCCCCTTGTGTCTCTCTCTCCCTGAATCCAGGGATCATCTTCTAGTATCCTGCTCATTCACATGGCGTGTCAGGTCCAAAATTTGCAGATGGTGGGGGGTTCACTGGTGCAGCCCTACTACCCTTCACGAGGCGTTAATTCAATGGACAAACTTATCTCCATTCCCAGGTAGTAGATCGATATGGGTGATGATCGGGTTCTCAATTCTATGGAGCATTTGGCTTGAAAGGAACAAAAGAATTTTTCAGAACAAACATACAGAATGTGATAAATTGGTTGATTCCATCATCATTCATGCCACTGCCTGGACCAAAACACAGCAGCCAAAGTTTCCTTTTAGTGGTTGGTTTGTTATTTCAAATACTGAAGCATTCAAAGACTGGAATGGGATTCGCAGAAACTTCTCCCCGTTAGGCTTGTAATTATATAGCTATCCTCTCCGTGTGAAACCCTATACCAACTGTTGGTATGGTACGAGTGAGTTTCCATTCAATCCCTGTAATCCAAATTTGTTTATGAATATATAACTTCATCGTTAGCATTAAAAAAAAAAAAGACCATTGCTATCTCACTCTATAGCATCCAAGAAAGACAAAATGACTAATAGTTTTCATTATAGCTCACTGCAACATTTATAAGATTGACAAATAATGGAGAAAAGAATTAACCAAAAGGTAAGACACCTTGCAGGCCTAGCTAATTCTTTTGAAATACAGCTACATATGAATACAGAATTAATTTCGCACAAAAAGTAACAATAGATAACAACTCTGGTTGGTTCCAAAGAAGAAGTGTAGCTAGTATGTACATTGAACACAGATCTAACAACAATTTTTTTTTTTTTTTTTAGTTATGAAAAAGATGAGATTCAATTATAGGAGGCGGTTGGGTACTGGGAATGCGTTCATACATTGCCAAAAGCCAAAACAAACAGTCCTCTGTGTTGGCGGCTATATAAAGGAGGGGTGGGCGAGAGGTTGGGCTGTCATCAGACACACAACAACAGAGTGTGCAACATAAGGATAGATATATCCTGTCTCTCCAGAGAATTTGAGTGATTGAAAATGTCAGGGACTCAAGCCACTCAACCCACTGATCAAACCACTCATGCCACCCAACCCACTCAACCCACTCAAGCATTTCAAGCCACTCATGCCACTGTTTCGGTGAAAATTCTTAAGGCACCCTTTCCATCCGCTAAAGTTTGGGGATGGATCTCGAGAGCGGAACCATTCAATAAGGGAGAGGGTGAATTGGTGCTGCTTGACATCAAAGAGGAAGAGCCAAAGGAAGTCAATACAGGGGAAGACCTCACTCTCCAAAATTACGAATTCTCCTTCCAATTGAAAGATGTCCTCCCCATCACCGTTTTCCTGAAGCACTCCCCTCCCGCATCTCCTACTGAAGAAATCATTGCTGCTGGCGCTGTAGTGTTCGATGCTCAAAACCAAGCAACAGTAACCAGCAACATTGAGGCCTACAAATGCGTGGTCCAAGTCAAGGTCACTTGGGACTACAATCATTAATTAAAACTACTGTTTCGTCTGTGTTGTGTCAAAATAAATCAGTCAGTCATCATGTATATTCATATATGATGATCGATCGATGTCGTCTCCTCTGTGTCGTCCTCAAAATAAATAAGTCATCATATATATATACATATGTATGATGACGCCTAGAATAAGCTGCCTGGGATCTAAATAAATAATTAAGAGCCACTGTCTCGGTCTGCTCTTTGTACCTCTTTCTTCCTTCAATAATATCATAACTAGCTTATATCCCTGCATGCATGCATTTCATTTGTGTGGTCTACCAAGCTAGCTATGAGACGCTGATATCTAAATAAGGGCGACCCATTAATATATAATCATATATCTTAGAATCTCATATATCACATGCTCTTGGAAAATATATCACAGTCCAGTTGGTTTAAAGCAGAACCTTCTTAACTAGCTAGTCAGGATGGATATTCTACACAAATACAATAAATGCTAATAACTTTATAGTGGATATCAAATTATTATTGTTATTTGTGACAGAGATTGAATATTTTACACATTTGTACAATATTAATTACAAAATTTAAATCTTAGTAAGTAATGATCATTAGTCTTTAATTTCAATCATGTTTCAGAGTACAATTTTCTAATTCTTCTGTTTTATATTGTAATTTTTTTGTGTAATTAAATTTTCTTATATACAAATTTTTATAATATAATTTTTTACATAAATTTGGCTCCCCCTACTTAAAAATCTTGGATCCGCCCCTCATACTTAAAAATTGAATTCATTTCACAGAGGTATGGTAGAACCAAGTTTGCTAGCAAGGAGACTACTATACACAACCCGATTCGTCAATAACTCAATTATAATATATCAGTTGATCAAATATTCTTTTATAAACTCCAAAACTTTAAAGGAATACAAAGAGAAAAAAAACATGGTCGTTGCGTTTGCGGCGTGCCTATATATGTGTACTTTTCCAAGTATAAATTTTTAATTCACAACAAATGCTATTCGGTTGGGAAAAAAAATCAATAACTCAATTATATTATATCAGTTGATCAAATATTCTTTTATAAACTCCAAAACTTTAAAGGAATACAAAGAGAAAAAAAAAAACATGGTCGTTGCGTTTGCGGCGTGCCTATATATATGTACTTTTCCAAGTATAAATTTTTAATTCACAACAAATGCTATTCGATTGGGGAAAAAAATAATAACTAAATTATATTATATTATATTAGTCGATCAAATATTCTTTTATAAACTCCAAAACTTTAAAGGAATACAAGTCCCACTAGGCATGCCTATATGTGTATACTTGAAAATGTCAGATCTAGAAAGATAATAGCACTTGTAACTGCCACATGTGATGTCGCAGCAACAATTATGCCTCATGGACAAACTACTCACTCACATTTTGATATACCAATCATCACTGATGAAACAACTTTGTGTAAGATATCAAAGCAAGGTTTAACTCCACAAATGATGAGAAAGGCAAGACTTATTGTGCGGGATGAAGCACCAATGACAAAGCGGTTTGCTATAGAGACAATAGATCGGACACTTTGTGATATAATGAAAAGTGAAGAACCTTTTGGAGCAAAAGTTGTCGTAGTGATTTTGGACAAGTATTGCCAATAGTTCCAAGAGGTACAAGACAAGAAACAATTGAAGCAAGTTTAGTTAGATCTTACTTGTGGGATAAAATAGAAAAAATAAGGTTAACAATCAACATGAGGGCAAAATCAGATGAGAAATTGAGTCAATTTTACTAAGGATAAGAAATAGAAGAACCTACGACTGAAGATAGGTTGATTTCAATACCAGACGAGATGATAGTCAATTATCAATTATCAAGGAGATGAATCAGCTATTGATAGTTTGATAAAAAAACATATATCCTTGCCTCAAACAAAATACGGACTCAGCGGCTTACATGAGTGAGAGAGCAATTCTTACCACAAGAAACGAATATGTAGACAAATTAAATGAAAAGTTTTTTTTGATACTATGCGAAGTTTTATTCATGAATCAGTAGTATGTACATGCGTATGTAACGTGAAGTTAAAGCAAAAATTACAAGCTACCCCCCAGCAGGCCATGCATTAACCTGACATAGGAATAACGACTCGTTGCCCTTGAGTCCAACCCCTAAGAGCATCTGATGATGCAAGGACCATTCCAACACTATAAGGAAACTGAGGATGTAGTAGCTTAAACCACCAGAATGCACGAGCAACGACCAAATCAAAGAGCTGGGTAACCTGAACAGTTTTTTGGGAGAAAATCAAACCATTCCGAGAGAGCCAAAGCGTCCATAAAACTGCGAAACCCAGGAGCAGCCAAGCCTGTTCAGCATGTTGGACACCCGCGACCTGTGGCCATTGTAAATACCACGAAGCCAAACTGTCTGGGCAGACCCAACAAACCCCCCACCATTGACAAACCCGTGCCCACAAAAAAGAAGCCATAGGGCACAGGAAGAACAGGTGCATGATGTCTTCTTGGACTGTACAACCAAACGGGCAGAAAGAATCTGCCTCATTGAGAATACCCCGGAGACATAGAGTGCCCCTGAGAGCCACCCCACCATTAAGCAACCGCCAGACGAAGCACTCGATATGTGAGGGAGCAATAGAGAGCCAAGGTAGTGGCTGCGACTGAGGTCCAAAGTCAGTCAGTGAAAAATAGGCACTGCCCACAGAGAACAGGTCTTGCACCCCCCAAATCCACACCCAGGAGTCCATTGAACCCGCCTGCGCTATGACCACCTGCAAAGTATCCCAGAGCTGAAGGCACAAGTCTCTTTCCCATGAGTACAAGGTACGGGTCCAAGCATTAGCAGAGTTAGGAAGCAAATAATGAGGCGAATATACCTCCCGCAGTGTAGCCGTTTGGAAGTTGGCCAAGAGAAACAGGCGATGATAGACGTCCTTCAAGCACCCCAATGCAGACCAAACATCACTCCAAAAAGAAATCCTTTCACCAGTCCCCACATGCAGAACCAGCCCAGATCGCAAGGGCATCCCAGTCAGCCCCGAAAACTCCCCACTATTCACAACGTTTTTCCAAATGGGAGAAGCCCGAGATAGCCTAAAACGAGGAGTGAAAGAACAGTCAACCACAGCACATTTAGCCGAGATAATAGACTTCCAAAGGAAGTCCCCAGCTTGATGATATCTCCATAACCATTTGAAGAGCAAACACTGATTTTTGACCAATAATTATTCTACACCCAGACCTCCTTTGCGTTTAGGTGTTGCAACACGAGACCAGGCCACCAAGCACAACCGCCGTCGTTCTATAGTTCCTCCCCATAGAAAGGAGCGTTGAATGCGAACCAGTTTTTTGACTACCGTCTTTGGAAGAGAGAACATAGAGAGATAATATAGTGGGAGGGAAGAGAGCACCGACTTTAAGAGAATCAACCTCCCGGCAAAGGAGAGAAATCTACCTTTCCAAGAATGTAGCTTAGGACGAAACTTTTTAAGCACAGGATCCCAATTTTTAGCAAGCCGCATATTGGCCCCTAAAGGAAGGCATAGATAGGTAAACGGCAAGGTCTCCAGCTTGCATAACAAGGTGCCGGCAAAATTTGAAACCTCATCCTCTACCATGTGCAAACCAACCAAACCACTCTTGTGAAAGTTGATGCTGAGCCCCGACAAAATCTCAAAACATCTCAAAATCCGCTTTAAATTAAGAAGCGAATCCCTATCTGGCGAAGAAAACAGTAGTGTATCATCAGTATATTGTAACACTGAGATAGGAATTCCATGTACTGTAATCGGATTAACCAAGCCAAGAGAAATCGCCTTGTTAAGCATAGAAGGTAAGCCTTCCGCGGCCAGAAGGAAGAGGAAGGGGGATAGGGGGTCCCCCTGTTTCAAGCCCTTCCCCATTTCAAACTCCAAAGTTGGAGAACCATTTATCAAAACCGAAAGTGAAGATGATTGGAGACATGCTTTGATCCAAGAAATCCATTTAGAACCAAACCCCATCGTTGTCATAACCTCCAGAAGATATTCCCATGCCACCGAGTCATAAGCCTTTCGAAAGTCAAGCTTCCAAATGACAACCGATTTTTTAGAAGCTTTCAATGAATGAATTACCTCAGACGCGACAAGGTGACAATCCGGAATATTCCGCCCTGCAAGGAATCCAGATTGTGTAGGGGCAATGAGACTACCCACAACTGCCTTAAGTCTTTCTGCAAGAATTTTTGAAACAATCTTATAGACCCCATGGATCAGAGTGATGGGTCGAAACTCGTCAAAAGTCTCTGGTGAAGCCTTTTTCGGGACAAGAGTGATGTATGCAGAGGTTGAACCCTTAGGAAAGTGTCCTGTTTCGAAAAAAAGACTGTACCAAATCAAAGAGATCATCCTTTAGAAACTCCCATCCTCTTTTGTAAAAAGAGAAATTAAAACCGTCCCGACCTGGAGCTTTGGAACTACCACAAGCCCAGACGGCCTGTTTAAGCTCCTCCAATGTGATTGGCCTTTCTAACGCCAAGGAGGCATCAATATCCAACCTGTGAAATTGAAGGCTGCCAAGACCCGGTCTGTGGCTCTGAGAGTTATGATATAATCCAGAAAAGTAACTAATGGCCTCCCTTTTTATTTATGCCGGGTCAGAAACCTCAACTCCACCGATCTTAATGGCGCGAATACCTTTCTTTCTACCCCGATGGCATGCATAAGAGTGATAGAATTTTGTATTTCGATCTCCCGACCGACCCCATGAGATTCTGGACTTCTGACGCCATAAGCTTTCTTTTTGTTTTTCACGAGCAAGAACAGCAGCCCGGGTCTCAACTAGTTCCTGTTTCTCAACTATTGTCAAGTCTTGTTGTTCAAAGAGTAATTCGAGTGCATCAATTCTCCTTTGTAAAGCTGTTAAATCATTATCAATGTGCCTAAAGACAGTTTTATTCCAACTGGCTAACCTGATACGTAGGAGCCTCATTTTCTTTAGGAAGCAATATTTTCCTGGAATGTCCTCCTCAATGCTCCTCCACATCCCAGAAAGAATCTCATCAAATTTTGGAAATTCCCACCAACATGATAAGAACCGGAATGGTTTAAAGCCCCAATTGACGCTTTCCTGAGACAAAATCAAGGGCCAATGGTCAGAGGGCCCTCTACTAGCTGTTTGGAGAGATAGGGATGAGAAAGCAGCACTCCATTTGACCTCTGCCATGGCCCTATCAATGCGGCTCGCTGCAATTGAATTAGCCCAAGTGTAGCGTCGGCCTTCCAAGGGAAATTCCAACAAGGATAGACGATCCATAAATCTACGAAGTGCCCCTGAGCCACGGACACAAAGCCAGCCACTCCTTCTTTCAGCACCTTTCAGAGTTTCATTATAATCTCCTACTACAAGCCAAGGAGAAGGAAAAGAATTTTTTAGTGTAGCCAAAGTAGACCACATAGTGATGCGTTCCTGTAAGTCAACGGGCGCATAAATGCAGCAAATGGAGAAAGGCAGATTGGCCTACGTTATGACACCCTCCACCAAAATCCATCTATCCCTCATACGTCTGTTACTGCACTGGAAGTCATCCGAGTCCCACATAAGAGCGAGTCCGCCTGCCTGCCCAGCAGAACCCACAGAAATAAACTCAAGGCTTTGCGGTGACCATATCCTCCTACACCACATCTCATCCATGGTCGGCTCTCTAGTGTCACAAAGGAAAAGAAAATTAACACCATATTGACGAATTAAGGGCTGCAGGTGGCTAAGCTTTGAACCACTTATAGTCCCTCGAGAGTTCCATGAGAGGAAACTAAACATGAGACCTCGACAGACACCATTCATAAATTTCTTTTTCAACCAAATTTTTTGCCAGAGACATCGTGTGTTGTTCCACCTCAGATATATCCCACCCTAGATGATTTCCCACTTGCACAGTTGCGAGTGCTTCATTAGTCGAAGCCTCTTGTGCGTTTTCCACAACTGGAGAAGAGACAGGTTCATGAGTTTTTGAGAGCCTTTCTTTCACTCTTCTTATATCACTGCTAGTGGATAACTCAAGTGTAACGAGACTCCCCTTGTCAGTAACCTTCTTGAACTTCTTACGCGGTGCTACTCTTCCATCTCTCACAGCTTCTGCCAGTTTACGTTCAAGGTATTGTACATAGGTTGAATCAACTAGGGCTGGGTTAGAATGAATTTGGGAGGAGGAGCTAGATGGAGTTATATGGTTATATAGTGAGTGTTGAGGTGGACTCATTGGAGAGGGAACGGGTGAGGACTGGGAACCATGAGACGTTCTGTGTCGGACATGCTTTTGGGAGGTGGGAGTGTTTAGGTAAGTAGGTGGGCTTGGGCATGTGTAAGGGCAGCTTAGGTGGGTCGGGCTTGAGGGCTCACTCGCCTCATGAACAGCCAGAGGCCCAAAGGAATTGGTAGAAAGGACAGGGTCTATCTGTGGGTGTGAGGGTGGGGTAGGGGTAGATACTCTTGTAACTGACATCACCAGACGTTGACCCTCATTACGAGGATCCTGAATCGCCAATAGATTTCCCTCCCCTTCACCATTCAAAAACTTACCATGCCGGTTTTTCCTTTCCAGGGCATCTCCCACAAATTCAGCATTTGTTGCCGCCCTAAAAACACGCTTCGTAATTATGGGCATCAACCCGAAGGGATCTCCCTGAATCTCAGCCGAGGATTGCGCCTGATTGTTCTTGTCTTCCCCAAATTCCTCCCTCCCCTGAACGCCGTCTCCTCTCTCCGATGGTGGAGCCGATTACTCTAAGTCGGCCTCCGGGTTGCCGCCGTATAGTCTCTTATTCGTAATGGCAGTGAAGCAGGATTCAACCACCTCAATTCGACACTTCTGAGCAGCCACCGTGGCATCCAACGTTTTATTGATTGCACCGCCCTGCTCCGTCAGAACTTGGATGCATGCATCACCATGGAATCGCCTGTCCGCTGTATCCTCGTCCACCTGCAATAACTTCCCAAAGAACAAACCGACTGTAAGTTTCCCTAGGCTATATGACAATGATATACAAGCAAAAGATGCAGTGGAAGTAAAGGAAACTTAGCCAAGAACCACATGTGAAGCATATAAACCGTATAACAAAATTTCGTACCTTGTTTGGTTGAGGTCTTTCACCCAACTGCTGGAACGAATCATCTAGACCAAGACGAAGGCTGGAACGAATCAGTTAGAGCAAGAAGAAGCTCTGCTCCTCTACGGTATCCACACGAACCGTGACCTTCCCGGAATCGTCACACGAATCCAAGAACGAGCTCCCCGGACTGATGTGCTAGCAAGAGTAATACCGGGGCATGAATGGTTGTGGTGTTTCTCTTGTTCTCTAACAAGGGTGTATGTGTGTATCAAACCCCCACATGTTCTCATCTTGCTTCAGAAGCTCAGAGTCCATGGAAATTAGCATAAGGCATGCAAAATCCAATGCATCATCAACATGCTACTCGCAAGCATCTACTTCTACCCTAGAAGCATTAGGCGCCAATTCATTAAGAACAGGCCCTTCAAGGACATACAAGTTCTTTTCTTGTTTGAGGACTATCCTCAAATGTGATGCTACTCTAGGAACTATTCCTATTCAGCTTGTCCTTCTCAAGGACCGATCACAACAATAGGTGCTAGTGTTTTGTGCTATGGTAATTCTACAACAAGATCAACTCACACAAATAATAGTCATGCATACAAATCATTTAATAAGGAATTCTATTAAATGTACTCCTACTATATAAATCAAGATAATTATATAAGTAGGCCAAGATCTATATTTCACTTCAACATAAGTCAGCTAGGGCTGATCACCTACATCATAGCTATTTAGGTAGACAACTCTTGTCAATTACATCTCTATGTAACTCTTGGATAGTTGAGTGAACAACACCTTGTCCAAGTCTATCTTATAGACATTGCTCAACCCTTGCCTCTAGGTTCTTAATCCTATTAAGGTAACCTAGTTAAGTCCAAACCCACAACAAGCAATCGGGATATTACAATTATCCTCTCGAACCTTGCTAGGATAAACATAGGCACCTTGCTAGGGCAAAACCTACCTAGTGTTGATCTAAGCAATGATTAGTGCTCATCATGGAAGGCAACTAAGAACTTAATATTTTACATCAAAATATAATTCCAACACATCACATGCTTGTTCTTGATAAATCATACATTGATGTTAAGCAAATTTGGAAAACAAAAATGCAAGTGAACATCGATGTCCATAAATGAACATCGATGTCTATGAGAATCTGATTCTCGCCAACAATTGGCAGCACTCAGTATTTCGGCCATATCCGGAGCTATAGAGCTCGGATTTGTGCAAACTTGGTGTCCCTGGAAAGCTAAGAAGTAGAGCTACAACTTTGCTGTTCAGGCCAGACACCAATTCGGCCTCCTTCTGTACTCAATTTGCTGTTGAAGTCGCTGCAGTCCACAACATCGATGTTGAACCCTTCAACATCGATGTTTGGAGTTTGCGAATCCATAAAACATCGATGTTTTCAAGAAAACATCGATGTTGGGGTTTGCCGAACCCTCAAAACATCGATGTTGACCATCAAACATCGATGTTGGAGGTTGCCGAATGCATAAAACATCGATGTTGACACTTAAACATCGATGTTTGAGTACTTGAACTCCAAACCATTTGGCAGTAGCTCAAAAACATCGATGTTGAACTCTTAAACATCGATGTTTTGAGTAGTTGAAAGTTCAAAATCTTGGCAGTAGCATAAAAACATCGATGTTTACCATAAACATCGATGTTTGAACTCCTGGAACTCAATAACATCGATGTTGGAATTAGAACATCGATGTTCTTTGAATTCTGGAATTCAAACCAATTTGGCCGAGCTCAAATAACATCGATGTTTAACATTTAAACATCGATGTTGTTGAGTGTTTGCATGAGAACATCGATGTTGGTCACACAACATCGATGTTTTGGAGATTCGGCCAAGGCCAATCTTCATGCCAACATCGATGTTGGTCACACCAACATCGATGTTTTGGCCAAACATTGCTTGAACGACAATCGTTCGAAACACAAACCGACACTCGGTTTTTCTTAGTCGAACTCTTCGATCTACCGCCAAAACATCTTGATTGATATCTCATACCAATCAAGTTCTTGTTGTCAAAACATTTTTGACAAATCAACCTCAACAACATATACATCACATGTACACAATTGAATACAATATGACATGATCATGCTCTATCACATAAAACATATCATGTATATTTACTCAAAACACATCAAATATATGCATATACTTGCATGGCAAATCACATATACCAAAACAAAAGCAGCATATCAATTGCCAAAACACCAAAACATCATGTTCAAAATCATTTGGCATATCACATACACAAAATGATTCCTACACATGCTTAGATGATCATATCACATATGAATCATTTACACGGTTTAGAGCATCACAAGAAGGCTCCGCTACCACTGTAAGTTTCCCTAGGCTATATGACAATCATATACAAGCAAAAGATGCAGTGGAAGTAAAGGAAACTTAGCCACGAACCACATGTGAAGCATATAAACCGTATAACAAAATTTCGTACCTTGTTTGGTTGAGGTCTTTCACCCAACTGCTGGAACGAATCATCTAGACCAAGACGAAGGCTGGAACGAATCAGTTAGAGCAAGAAGAAGCCCTGCTCCTCTACGGTATCCACACGAACCGTGACCTTCCCGGAATCGTCACACGAATCCAAGAACGAGCTCCCCCGACTGATGTGCTAGCAAGAGTAAAACCGGGGCATGAATGGTTGTGGTGTTTCTCTTGTTCTCTAACAAGGGTGTATGTGTGTATGCTCTCTCAAGTTCTCAAGAACTCTTCTCAAGAACAAAACCAGAGTATGCCAAGATGAAGAGGAAGTGATCTAATCACTTAAACCATACATCCATATCTAGTGGTCTTTGTTGGTGTTCTTTCTTCTCTCTTTTACAAAGAAGAAGAAGAGGAAGTGTGTAAGTGTACTCAAGACTCTCTTGAGCTTCTAGTGTGTGTCTCAAAACGTGATGTGCAGCTCTCAAAGGGTCTGAAAACTGATCACCACTCACACACACACTTCACCCACTCACATGATGCATAAGGTTAAAGGAGACAATGGTGGCCAACACATTTGGCCTACCTCCCACTAAATTATGTCATCACATAATAATCTATGCACCATACCTTATCATCATGCACAGCACCTAAAGTGTCACTAAAAGGGGCTCAATAATGCTGACATTCAGCAAACCAACCACCTAAAAACGACCCTGGTTCAGCCATGGTCCAACCACGGTCCAACCACAAACCGGTCCAACCATGGTCCAACCACGGTTCAACCACCTGCTCGAATCAACGGCTCTATGTGTGTGACCCTGTAGGCACTTGTAATGTCCGGCAATGATTGTAAAATCTCATTTTACAATCATAAACAAAGAGCGGCGTCTAGCAACACATCATTGCTACCCGAACGACAAGATCAGTACTGATTCTCTATGCCTCGTAAGTATGTCATCGTCCCTTCGTCCCATTATAAATATTAAACCGAGACATGGAATATGTCAATCTCGTATATGTTTATTCTCGGTTTCTTGATCCTCGAGTTAACTGTGTAAAACGGATACCTATGATATCACCATATCATAATCCGAGCACGGCCGTGCATTTACAGTTCAACTCTATCAAGAAACCATCCGATAATATACCCGTTATATGGGTCGGACGAATCCCCTCTTGATCAATCAAAACCCACTACATACTCGGCATATACCCAATGATTACCCTTATGTCCACCCAGTTACGGATGACTAGGAATAATATCAAAATACATGACTCATATGTTGGGAACCTTGACGATCTCAGGTCAAAGGACAACACATCAATAAGCAACGCTATCGACAAACATATAACGTTCCATGTAGCGTTCTTATGTGGGTCGGTCCAGTCCACAAGTTCTCCAACTTGTACCCGTATGTAGAATTCATATCACATATGCAATTCTCAACATACGCTAGTCTTAATTTATTATTATAACCCATCCGTAATAATAATCGACTAGGGACATTTAAGAATATGAAATATTCTAG
>JAKUCV010001887.1:0-70900 GCA_028386065.3 Turnera subulata
ATCGGGTCACCGCAAACCCATTTGTGCACACTAGGCGAAGCCTAAGTGCTCCATTATCCTTAATCCAACACTCGCACATGTTACCGAGCTTAGACCCATACCAACATAACCTACACGAGCATCCTCAAAGGACGAGTAACACCCGACTCCTTTCACTTAAGTATCCCTCTAGGCACCTAGGTGTACCTGGGGTATCACAACTAATGACAATCATATAACGTTCCATGTAGGGTTCTTATGTGGGTCGGTCCAGTCCACAAGTTCTCTAACTTGTACCCGTATGTAGAATTAATATCTCATATAATTCTCAACATACGCTAGTCTTAATTTATTATTACAACCCATCCATAATAATAATCGACTAGGGACATTTTAAGAATACAAAGTATTCTAGGGTTATAAGTATGTGCAAGCGATGATCTCATAATCATATTTATTGGAATAACCTTAATGTGTGTACATGACTACAAACAATCATCCGTTGATTGGATTTTGGGCATATTACACTAACACTGACGGGTCCCAAAACCCCGGGATGAGATGATCCCCGTTAACCTTTAGAACCTGACGGGTCCCAAGACCCCGGGATGAGATGATTCCCGGTAACCCTTGGGATTAGATGAGTCCCAAGACCCTGAGAGATGGGATGATTCCATCACAAACCTCGGGATAAGACGATTCTCAAGGTGGAGCATGTGATGCTCTATCATTTGGTCCACAATACTTACATCCATTATTCAAATTTGGTTGTTTCTAAGACAGAAGTAGAGCTGATGAGAGTTGCCAGGGGAGATACCCCTAAGATAGAAGTAGAACCAATGAGAATTGCCAATGCCAGGGGCAGATGCCCCTAAGATAGAGTTGATGAAGATGTTGAGGGATAGATATCCCAGAGACGATGTCCCAACATGGAGGAGCACCGAGATGACGAATATGAGATAAGCCTCCGGGATGAGACGATTCCCGGTAGCCCTTGGGACTTGACGGGTCCCAAAACCCCGGGATGAGATGATCCCGGTTAACCCTTGGGACCTGACGGGTCCCTAGATCCCAGAATGAGATGATTCCCGGTAACCCTTAGGATGAGATGAGTCCCAAGACCCTGATAGATGAGATGATTCTATCACAAACCTCGGGATAAGACCATTCTCGAGCTGGAGCATGTGATGCTCCAGCCTTTGGTCCACAATACTCACATCCATTATCCAAATTTGGTTGTTCCTTTCTTGCATTGCTTCGTCCTTAGTTTTAACGAATCACCAACGATGGGCGTCTGTGAACACCTAAATTTGACCAATGAAAATTCTATTAAATTAGGCTTTAGACATGTTTGAACCATAAGATTAGCAAGATGAGTTAGTCTTGGGTTGAAGTGTGGATGAAGTTTATTTTTAGTAGAATTCATGCATTATAGTAGTTGAGGCCTTTACGTGCTTAGACCCTAGGATTAATAAGATGATTTAATCATAGGATAAAAACATATGATAACGATTAAATTGCTAAAAATGCATTTTAATACATTAGCTTGGGCTTGTTTATTTATTCTTTTAACCCAATTATATTGATTATTCTTGGGTTAAAGATAAATGTAGAGGTCCAAATTACTGAAATATGGTCTTTTTCTAGAGTTTCACAGCCCATCAACACCTTTCCTGCAAACAAATTTAACCCTAATTTTCGTGGAAAATTAGAGTTAAATCATTCCTTAATAGTAAGATGGTTTTGGTATGATTTTAGCTTAAAATGGGGAATCAATGTGTAATTAATCAATTAGGAGATGATTGAGAAGAGTAATTGTAAGTAACCGGGCATGCAAACAAAGAAACAATATGCGCAGTGGAAAAACCCGGAACTAATGGAGGATCCATGTGAAACGGCGTAAACCGAATAACAAAAATTTCGTACCTGGTTTGGTTGAGATCTTTCACTCAACTGTTGATACGAATCAGCAAGAACCAGACAGAAACCCGAATCCTCTACGGTATCCACATGAACCGTTGATGACTGCTAGCAACCGTCTCACAATCACTAACTCGAGCACTCTCGAACCGCAGTGCTAGCTGTAGAATTTCCGAGAGCAAGAGAGCCTAGAGTGTTTTTCTCACAACTCTTGTGAATGTGTTTGTGTGTTGAGCTTTCAAAATCTGCTAATACTTCACACTCTTACATATATCACAAATATGTTTACTTGTTAGTCAATATAGAAAATGGACAACCAATCATACATACATCTTATCATGCATAATTGTGTTTTCCATTATCTACACTTTAGTCACAATCATCAACATGATCATGTCTCCACTAACTCAATCATATATATCAACATATATATAAAACAACAAATCTTATCATGCCTTTTGGACAATAATTCAGGTAACTATTGAGCCGAACCAATCCAAACGACTCGGTTCAACCATGGTCCAACCATGGTCTACTAGCTCAATAACCTAGTCGAACCATGGTCCAACCATGGTCTAACCACTAGCTCGAATCAACAGTTCTAAGTGTGTGACCCTGTAGGCACTAATCACGTTGGTAATAATTATAAACTCTCATTTATAATTATAAACAATGAGTGGTGTCTAGCAACAAATCTTTGCTACCCAAGTGACCAGATCAGTACTGATTCATTTTGCCTCGGAAAAATGTCATTATCCTTTCGTCACATTATCAAGATTAAACACGAGACATGGAATGTGTCATTCTCGTATATGTTTAATCTAAGTTTTCTTGATTCCTGAGTTAACTGTGTAAAACATATACAAATGATATCACCATATCATTTAATCAGCATGGCCATGCATTTACAGTTCAACTCTATCAAGAGGCCCAACTGATAATATACCTGTTATGAGGGTTGGACGAATTCCATCATGATCATACAAAACCCACTACACATTATATCATATACCCAATGATTACTCTAAAGTTCACTCATTTACGAATGACCAATAGTAATATCAAAGTATATGACTAACATGTTGGGAACCTTGATGATCTCAGGTCTAAGGATAATGTAACGCCCCGAATTTTCATCATTTGATTTTTTCGGAATTTTTTTGAAATATTTATTCCAATTTTACCCTTGAGGTATTATTATGCCTTGGAAATGTCGATTTTAGGTTGGTATTGGTCATGGCTCGGGTCCCGTGGGAAACGGATTCGAGATCGGGGTGAAACGCGAGGTTTACCGTGGTTCCTTTCGAAACTACGTCGTGTTGGAAAAGAAAGGAGAAAAAAAAGGGGGGGGGGGATGCGTTGACCAGGGGGTTGACCGCGCCTAAGTGGAACGACATGTCGTCCACTAGGGGCGGCCAAACCCTAGCCGCTCCATCCTTCTTTTTCATTTCTCTTCTCCTTTCCCTTCACTTTTCTTTCTTCCTTCCTGTTTTCCCGGACGGTGCCCCCAATCCTTACCTTCTTCCTCCTTTCGTTCTTCCCTTCCCTTCTCTCTCTCGTTTTTCCTCTCTTCTTCTCCCCTCTTCTTTTCTCTCCCTCTCTCCCTCTCTCTCGTCTTCGTCTACACATCAACCTCCCATTCCCCACGGTCGTCGTCTTCTCTTCCCCTCAGGTCGCCGTCGCCACCACCGTGGGTTGCTGAGGAATCGGGAGCCAACTCACGTCGCCGCTGTCGCGAACACGGGTGAGTACTCCTTCTACTCCGTTTTCTCCTCTTTTCTCCCTCTATTCAGTTTCTAACTTTCGTTCTGGATGTGTCGGTGGTTGGTTGTGGACTCTGTGGTGGCCGGATGGTGGCGGGTCGATCTGTGTGGGTGTTGATGGATGGTTGTTGTGGGTTGTTTGCGTGCGTGTGGTTGGTGATGGGTGTATTGCTTGTTGTTTGCGTGCGTGTGGTTGGTGTTGTGGGTGTTGTTTGCTGCCGGTGGTGTTTCTGTGCGGTGCGTGGCTGCTGGTGTGTGTCCCGGCAGTGAGGTGCCCGGGTGTGTGTGTGTGTTCCTCCGGCAGAGGAGTTGTGCCTCGGGTTTGGCAGCGAATATCCGGGTAAGGACCCATCTTGTTTTTCTTCTTTTGTAATTCGTTTTTAAAGATCTGTGTGGTTTAGTGTTGAGTATTCGTTTGGGGTGATGTGAATATGTTGTTGTTGACGGTTGTGGCAGTTTTTAGGTGTTTTCCGGCAAGGTCACCGGAATCCGGCGAAGGTTCGGGAATTTTCTAGCGAGGCTCGGGAATATTCCGGCGAAGGCTCGGGTCTTGATTCCGGCATTTAACGGTATACTGGATGTACAATTTGTATTCATTCATGGCATGTACTATAATTCGGAATTGGGTTATGTACTTAACTGTGTTTAGTGGAAACCGAGAGTGTGAGTAGTATGAGGCTGGTAATTACCGACACGGGTAGAACCTTAGGCCGGGATGGACTTGGGCACGGGAATGACCTTAGAACGATATTTAGGAAAAACCGGGCCCAGGCCCGACATTCTAACCTTATTTGATAAAAGTTGTTTAATGGACTCGTAAGACATGGGTTTAAGGCTAATGACATATCTGGACTACATTGGACTTAAGGATGTGGGCCTTAGGCCCGAGGACCTTCATTGGACCTAGACGGGCTTAAGCCCGGTGAACATTAGGACCTGTACGTTTGGAGTTTAGGTAGTTGGACACCTTGTTGGACTCAGACGCGGAAATGACATAATCGGGTAGTTAGGGTCGGGTTTTAACTCAGTTGAGCATTTAGTGATCATGCATGCACGTTTATATTGTGATTGTTTTTAATTTGTTGTGTGTGCCAGTATTCAGGCACGGGTAACACCACGGGAGCTGGAGGATCTGTTTTGGGAAAAGCTCCACAGGACAATCGTCGTTGAGGTGACCTTATACGTCTTTTTATGTTTGTATGCATGAGCTCGTTGGATTGGTTTGTTTGAGTTGCATACTTGTTTGCTAACATGCTGTAATCTGTATTGTGTGCCTAAGTGTACTATTTGCTTATGAGCTGGATGTTTGGATTTGTTATGGATTATAACATGTGGTGTGATTCTGGGTGTTTTGTGTGATGTATTGTGGGTCGAAGACCCGATTATCTGATTAAGTTGTTTTATCACACAACCCTGTTAAATCACAATCTCTTGGCACACATGAACTCATAATTTGTGAATAAGAATAATGTACAGTAGAAGTTAGGCTACTGTGTGCTGATGACTGGTTGGTTCGAACGGGAAGTGATACCCCTCGGGTTTGCTTGCGGAATAGCAAGTGTTATGCGGATTTGCATATGGGTCTGTAATGACCGGTTCTACCTCCCTCCTTCTATCTCCCCCTTTCTACCTCCCTCTTTCTCTCTCTCTCTCTCTCTCTCTCTCTCTATGGATATGTTTGGGCTTCGTGCCTGGTTTTATTTGGGCTTATGCCTGGTTGTCTCATGAGACGGGACCGAGCTCGACGCACATAGTAGGGGGCCCTGAATAATAAATTGTAATAAGAAAACTTAACACACAACAGATGGAGAATAATGAACTATTTGCTTGAATGGCTTGGCATGTTATTACTGGTTGTTGTATGTTGCTTACTTGTCTTGTTGCTCTTCTTTCCTTTCGGACTTGGTCTGCACACCTACATAATTAGATATATATTGCTCACTGAGTAGGCGACTCACATAATCGCCAACGTTGTTTTTCAGACCCATAGATAGTGTGCAGTCTCTTTCTTCTTTTCCCGGAGTGCGGACGTGGATATCCCAGCAGGTAGCTGTGCTTCATTTCCCAGTTGGATCCATAGAGCCGGCATGCATATCATATACTTTTGCTATTTTACATTTTATCTTAACTTCCGCTGCATTGGGTTTATTTGAGATGTTACTATTGATTTTGATTACATTATCGGCGGGTTGCCGGGATTTGACATTGATGATGTTTCGGCAGGATGCCGGGTTGTCTTGTGGCTTATTAAGCCGGATTGTTTTATTCTTTATGACATCTCATTTTATTAAGCATTTAGGATAATGTTTTTGATATTGGTTTTCGTGACCCGGGTTTCAGGGGTATTTTGGTAATTTTCTTTATTTAAGTATTTTATTTGTAAAATTGGGACACGGGTGTTTCAGCTTGGTAGCGGAGCAGGCTTCAGATCCTTGGTTTTAAAAAGTGCTTAAAACTTTGTTTTCAAAATGATTTATGTGTTTAAGCCTGTTTCCGGATTTATGATTTTGAAAGTGTTTTTGACTCATTTGCATTCATATAGGCGTTGATATGGATCACCAGGGGCAGCACAATGCTGAGGATGACGCCGCTACTCATGTCTCCGACAATGTGTCGGTGATAAGTCTGCAGTTAAGGAATTCTCAGGTGAAGAGGGCAAAGTGAAGGAGTTTGATGATTGGTTTCGCCAGGTGGAGAATGTTCTGGAGAAGTTCACCTGTGCACCTGAGCAGAGGGCTCGATTAGCGACACACAAGTTCACAGGCTATGCATTGTCATGGTGGCAGGAACTTGTGGCCAACGTACCTAAGCCTGTGGAGATGCCTTGGGAAGATTTCAAGGAGAGATTCTACAAGGAGCTTCTTACTGTTGGTTTTCTGGAGGAGCAGAAGAAGCATTTTCTTGAGGTGAAGCAGGGACTAGATGAGACAGTATCAGCTTTCAGGATCCGGCACAGCATCCTTCTCTCTTATGCTAGGGAGTTTGTGCCCGATGAGGTGACCAAGTGTAGGCGGTTTGTTAACGGCTTACGTACTGAGTTGGCGATGGCTGTGGCTGGTGGAGGGCACAAGACTTGGGAGGCAGTTTGTACCGGTGCTTTTGATGCTGAGAGAGTTCAGTTGATCGGGAAGGAGGCTCGGGCAGCCGAGCAGAGGAAGCATCCATCTGCTTCGGGACAGAAGAGGCAGTATTCTGATGCCGGAGGTGCAGATTATTCGGTTGGACAGAGTTCTTCTTATCAGGGTTCGAAGAAGTTTCGAGGGCAGAGTTATCAGGGTGGACCAGGCAGATCCTCGAGAGGACGGTCCTATTAGTCTGGCTCTCGGGGACGGGGTTCCTCGGCACGGTTCTCGGGTACATGCTGGTATTGCAATACGTCGGGACACCAGAAGTCATCTTGCTACAAGTGGATGAGGGATAATGGTGGCAGTGGTTCTCAGTATACTGTACAGAGTTCCGTGGCTAGTGGTGCTGTTTCTTCTGGTCCGAACAGGGGTGGAGGATAGCAGGGTCGAGGTCGTGGGGGTTCTGGAGCTCCGAACCGCGGGGGTGCGACTCAGTCTGCTGCAGCTCCTAGGGTTTATGCCATCACCCGAGAGGAGGCTGCTGATGCTCCAGAAGTTATAGCAGGTACCTTTATGGTTTTTGGTCAGTTTGCACATGCTTTAATTGATCCAGGTTCAACACATTCTTTTGTATCACGTGCATTCATGACTACTCATAACATAGAGGTTGATAACCTTAGTAGACCCTTGAGAGTCCGTTTACCCACTAGAGATATAGTAGTTGTTGATCGAGTTTGTAGAGATGTGACGATAGAGTATGATAGTGAGGGTTTTCCTTCTGATATTGCTGTCATGGAATTGGGAGAGTTAGATGTTATCTTAGGCATGGACTGGTTGTCCAGACACCAAGCAGTAGTTGATTGTTGGGCCAAGGAAGTGTCCTTATCTTCTTTATTGGGGCGTAGATTGGTGTTTGTTGGAGAACGAAGAGTTCTATCGGCGTGCTATATCTCGGCCATCCAGGCTTTCAGGATGATCCGAGAGGGTTGTGATGCCTTTCTTGCTCATATGGTCAATTCTTCGGTACCAGTACCTGGTGTGGAGGATATTCCTATTGTGCGGGAGTTTCCCGATGTATTTCCTGATGATTTACCTGGGTTGCCTCCGGAGTGGGAGGTGGAGTATACAGTTGACTTGGTACCGGGAGTTGCGCCTATTTCTATACCGCCCTACAGAATGGCTCCGGCAGAACTCCAGGAGTTGAAGAAGCAACTGGAGGAGTTGTTAGATAAGGGTTTTATTAGACTGAGCATCTCACCTTGGGGTGCCCCGGTCTTGTTTGTAAAGAAGAAGGATGGCAGTATGCGGATGTGTGTGGACTATAGGCAGTTGAACAAGGTGACTGTGAAGAACAAGTATCCTTTGCCTAGGATCGATGACTTGTTCGATCAGTTGCAGGGTGCATCTGTGTTCTCGAAGATTGACTTGCGATCTGGTTACCATCAGGTTCGGATTGCAGAGCAAGACATACCGAAGACTGCGTTCCGCACTCGGTATAGTCATTATGAGTTTGTGGTTGTCCCTTTTGGTCTGACTAATGCACCGGCAGTGTTCATGTGTATGATGCAACAGGTCTTCCATGAATTTCTAGACCGGTTTGTGGTAGTGTTCATTGATGACATCTTGGTCTACTCGAGTAGTATGGCCGAACATGAGGACCACTTGAGACAAGTTTTGCAGAGGTTGAGAGAAGAACAACTCTATGCCAAGCTCAGCAAGTGTGAGTTTTGGTTAGATGAGGTTGTGTTTCTTGGACATATTGTGTCCCGGTGAGGGCATTAAGGTGGATCCGGCCAAGATTAAGGCAGTCATGGATTGGGAGCCACCAAAGAGTGTATCTGAGATACGGAGTTTTCTTGGACTTGCTGGTTACTACCGGAGGTTCATTGAGGGTTTTTCCTTAATAGCGGGTCCCATGACTAAGCTGTTGAGGAAAGACTGTGCTTTTGTTTGGGATGACCATTGTCAGAAGAGTTTTGAGGAGTTGAAGAGTCGGTTGACTTCTGCACCGGTTTTGACTGTTCCGAGACCCGGAGTGGAGTACACGGTGTTCAGTGATGCTTCTGGTCTGGGCTTGGGATGTGTGTTGATGCAGGAGGGTCGGGTGAATGCTTATGCCTCCAGGCAATTGAGAACTCACGAGAGGAACTATCTGACCCATGATCTGGAGTTGGCTGCTGTGATCTTTGCTTTGAAGATCTGGAGACACCATCTATACGGTGAGAAGTGTCGGATTTTCACGGATCACAAGAGTTTGAAGTACATCATGACCCAAAGGGAGCTTAATATGAGGCAAAGACGCTGGAACGAGCTTCTGAAGGATTATGATTGTACTATTGAGTACCATCCGGGCAAGGCCAATGTTGTTGCAGATGCATTGAGCCAGAAGAGAGTGGTTTCTGCGGATGAGGACTCGGTTTCTTATGCTTTGCCTTCCTTGGAGGAGCTGAGGTCGTTGGATGCACAGTTGGAGGTGGATGTTACTGGGGCGTTGTTAGCCAGTTTGAGCATCCGACCGACCTTGAGGGATAAGATAAGGGAGTTGCAGTATGGTGATCCTCATTTAGCAGAGTTGCGGGATAAGGCTCTCGGTGGTGAGAGTTCTAGTTTCTATGTCCGGGAGGATGGTGCTTTGATGACCGGTGATCGGTTGTGTGTTCCGGATGTTGATGACTTGAGGAGATGGATTATGGATGAAGCGCATAATGCGCTGTATGCTATGCTTCCGGGTAGCACCAAAATGTACCAGAACTTGAAGAGTCATTATTGGTGGCCCGGGATGAAAAAGGATGTTGCGGAGTTTGTAGCTCGTTGTATGACTTGTCAGCAGGTGAAAGCTGAGCATCAGGCTCCTGCCGGCAAGTTGAGATCTTTGACTATTCCACAGTGGAAGTGGGAGCATATCACTATGGACTTTGTGATCGGGTTACCGAGAACCCGGGGTCGACATGATGCCATCTGGGTCATTGTTGAGAGATTGACCAAGTCAGCTCATTTCCTACCGATTCAGCAGACGGATACAATGGATAAGCTGGCGAGGTTGTTCGTCTACATGGAGTACCACTATCCATTGTGTCGGGTATTGTTCGTCTACATGGAGTACCACTATCCATTGTGTCGGACAGGGATCCGAGGTTTACTTCCTACTTCTGGAAGAGCTTACAGTCAGCTTTGGGTACTAAGCTGAATTTCAGTACTGCATTCCATCCGCAGACCGATGGGCAGTCAGAGAGGACTATACAGATGCTGGAGGATATGCTTAGAGCCTGTGTGCTCAATTTTAGTAGTTCTTGGGATGAGACATTACCGTTGGTTGAGTTTGCTTATAACAACGGGTATCACTCCAGTATCGGTATGGCGCCCTATGAGGCATTGTATGGGTGGAAGTGTCGTAGTCCGATCTGTTGGGATGAGGAAGGTCTGAGACAGGTGATTGGTCCGGACCTAGTCCAGGAGACTGTTGATCAGATCGAGGTGGTTAAGCAGTGCATGAAAGCTGCTCAGGACCGGCAAAAGAGTTTTGCCGATAAGCATCGTCGAGAGATGGAGTACAATGTAGGTGACAGAGTTTTCCTTCGTGTGTCTCCCTGGAGAGGTGTTATCCAGTTTGGGAGGAAGGGCAAGTTGAGCCCTCATTATATTGGTCCTTATGAGATCATGGAGCGGATTGGTCCGCTGGCCTACAGGTTGGCTTTACCGGAGGAGCTGTCGCGCATACATGATGTATTTCATGTTTCGATGCTGAGGTGTAATCGGTCTGATCCTAGTCATATTGTATCCCCGACAGAGGTGGAGGTTTCTGAGGATTTGACCTATGTAGAGGAGCCGGTTGAGATTCTAGCTCGGGAGGAGCGACAGTTGAGGAGTCGAGTTATTCCGATGGTTCGAGTTAGATGGAGCCGTCATTCTCCGAATGAGGCTACTTGGGAGGTTGAGTCCCATATGCGGGAGCAGTATCCCCTTCTGTTTTGATGTTTCTTATCTTGTAATTTCGAGGACGAAATTTCCTTAAGTGGGGTAGAACTGTAACGCCCCGAATTTTCATCATTTGATTTTTTCTGAATTTTTTTGAAATATTTATTCCAATTTTACCCTTGAGGTATTTTCGAGTTTTACTCGAGGAAATAAATTATTATGCCTTGGAAATGTCGATTTTTGGTTGGTATTGGTCATGGCTCGGGTCCCGTGGGAAACAGATTCGAGATCGGGGTGAAACGCGAGGTTTACCGTGGTTCATTTCGAAACTACGTCGTGTTGGAAAAGAAAGAAAAAAAAAAAGGGGGGGGGGGGGGGGGGGATGCGTTGACCAGGGGGTTGACCGCGCCTAAGTGGAACGACATGTCGTCCACTAGGGGCGGCCAAACCCTAGCCGCTCCTTCCTTCTTTTTCTTTTCTCTTCTCCTTTCCCTTCACTTTTCTTTCTTCCTTCTTGTTTTCCCGGACGGCGCCCCCAATCCTTCCCTTCTTCCTCCTTTCGTTCTTCTCTTCCCTTCTCTCTCTCGTTTTTCCTCTCTTCTTCTCCCCTCTTCTTTTCTCTCCCTCTCTCTCGTTTTCGTCTACACATCAACCTCCCATTCCCCATGGCCGTCGTCTTCTCTTCCCCTCAGGTCGCCGTCGCCGCCACCGTGGGTTGCTGAGGAATCGGGAGCCAACTCACGTCGCCGCCACCGCGAACACGGGTGAGTACTCCTTCTCCTCCGTTTTCTCCTCTTTTCTCCCTCTATTCAGTTTCTGATTTTCGTTCTGGATGTATCGGTGGTTGGTTGTGGACTCTGTGGTGGCCGGACGGTGGCGGGTCGATCTGTGTGGGTGTTGATGGATGGTTGTTGTGGGTTGTTTGCGTGCGTGTGGTTGGTGATGGGTGTATTGCTTGTTGTTTGCGTGCGTGTGGTTGGTGTTGTGGGTGTTGTTTGCTGCCGGTGGTGTTTCTGTGTGGTGCGTGGCTGTGGGTGTGTGTCCCGACAGTGAGGTGCCCGGGTGTGTGTGTGTGTTCCTCCGGCAGAGGAGTTGTGCCTCGGGTTTGGCAGCGAATATCCGGGTAAGGACCCATCTTGTTTTTCTTCTTTTGTAATTCGTTTTTAAAGATCTGTGTGGTTTAGTGTTGAGTATTCGTTTGGGGTGATGTGAATATGTTGTTGTTGACGGTTGTGGCAGTTTTTGGGTGTTTTCCGGCAAGGTCACCATAATCCGGCGAAGGTTTGGAAAATTTCCGGCGAAGGCTCGGGTCTTGATTCCGGCATTTAACGGTATACTGGATGTACAATTTGTATTCATTCATGGCATGTACTATAATTCGGAATTGGGTTATGTACTTAACTGTGTTTAGTGGAAACCGAGAGTGTGAGTAGTATGAGGCCGGTAATTACCGACACGGGTAGAACCTTAGGCCGGGATGGACTTGGGCACGGGAATGACCTTAGAACGATATTTAGGAAAAACCGGGCCCAGGCCCGACATTCTAACCTTATTTGATAAAAGTTGTTTAATGGACTCGTAAGGCATGGGTTTAAGGCTAATGACATATCTGGACTACATTGGACTTAAGGATGTGGGCCTTAGGCCCGAGGACCTTCATTGGACGTAGATGGGCTTAAGCCCGGTGAACATTAGGACCTGTACGTTTGGAGTTTAGGTAGTTGGACACCTTGTTGGACTCAGACGCGGAAATGACATAATCGGGTAGTTAGGATCGGGTTTTAACTCAGTTGAGCATTTAGTGATCATGCATGCACGTTTATATTTTGATTGTTTTTAATTTGTTGTGTATGCCAGTATTCAGGCACGGTTAACACCACGGGAGCTGGAGGATCTGTTTTGGGAAAAGCTCCACAGGACAATCGTCGTTGAGGTGACCTTATATGTCTTTTTATGTTTGTATGCATGAGCTCGTTGGATTGGTTTGTTTGAGTTGCATACTTGTTTGCTAACATGCTGTAATCTGTATTGTGTGCCTAAGTGTACTATTTGCTTATGAGCTGGATGTTTGGATTTGTTATGGATTATAACATGTGGTCTGATTCTGGGTGTTTTGTCTGATGTGTTGTGGGTCGGAGACCCGGTTATCTGATTGAGTTGTTTTATCACACAACCCTGTTAAATCACAATCTCTTGGCACACATGAACTCATAATTTGTGAATAAGAATAATGTACAGTAGAAGTTAGGCTACTGTGTGCTGATGACCGGTTGGTTCGAGCGGGAAGTGATACCCCTCGGGTTTGCTTGCGGAATAGCAAGTGTTATGCGGATTTGCTTATGGGTCTGTAATGACCGGTTTTACCTCCCTCCTTCTATCTCCCCCTTTTTACCTCCCTCTTTCTCTTTGTCTCTCTCTCTCTCACTCTATGGATATGTTTGGGCTTTGTGCCTGGTTTTATTTGGGCTTATGCCTGGTTGTCTCATGAGACGGGACCGAGCTCGACGCACACAGTAGGGGGCCCTGAATAATAAATTGTAATAAGAAAACTTAACACACAACAGATGGAGAATAATGAACTGTTTGCTTGAATGGCTTGGCATGTTAGTACTGGTTGTTGTATGTTGCTTACTTGTCTTGTTGCTCTTCTTTCCTTTCAGACTTGATCTGCACACCTACATAATTAGATATATATTGCTCACTGAGTAGGCGACTCACATAATCGCCAACGTTGTTTTTCAGACCCATCGATAGCGTGCAGTCTCTTTCTTCTTTTCCCGGAGTACGGACGTGGATATCCCAGCAGGTAGCTGTGTTTCATTTCCCGGTTGGATCCACAGAGCCGGCATGCATATCATATACTTTTGATATTTTACATTTTATCTTAACTTCTGCTGCATTGGGTTTATTTGAGATGTTACTATTGATTTTGATTACATTATCGGCGGGTTGCCGGGATTTGACATTGATGATGTTTCGACAGGATGCCGGGTTGTCTTGTGGCTTATTAAGCCGGATTGTTTTGTTCTTTATGACATCTCATTTTATTAAGCATTTTGGATAATGTTTTTGATATTGGTTTTCGTGACCCGGGTTTCAGGGGTATTTTGGTAATTTTCTTTATTTAAGTATTTTATTTGTAAAATTGGGACACGGGTGTTTCAAATAATACATATAATAACCACTAATGACAACATAAACATAATAGTCCATGTAGTGTTCTTATGTCGGGTCAGTCCAGACCATAAGTTCTCTAACTTGTACCCGTATGTAGAATTCATATCTCATATATTTCTCAACATATGCTAGTCTTAATTTATTATTACAGCCCATCCATAATAATAATCGACTAGGGACAATTCAAGAATATAAAATATTCTTAGGTTATAAATATGTGCAAGCGTTTATCACTGACAAACATATTTATTGGAATAAAACCTTAATAATGGGCATTACACTAACAATCTCCCACTTGCACTAAAGCCAATCATCCATGTATCTAATGCCAAGGGATCTAGCATGACCATCATGCTTCTGCTGTGTGAGCGGCTTAGTTAAAGGATCTGCTACATTGTTCTCGGAAGGAACTTTGCAAGTGGGACAGTTCCTTCTAAGACAAAACACATATCCTGACTGCGATCTAAAGTCATCCCTGTCAGTTTGGAAGCTAGCATCTGTGTAACCCTTTACAACAAGCTCATCAAAGCTTCCGTACACAAGGAATGCATCCCTAGTTCTTCTCAAGTACTTAAGGATGTTCTTAACCACTGTCCAGTGACCTTCACTGGGATCAGATTGATATCTGCTTGTGACACTTAATGCATATGCGACATCTGGTCGAGTACATAGCATGGCATACATGATAGATCCTATTATTGACGCATAAGGATTCTTACTCATTTGCTCTCTCTCCTTAGATGTATTAGGACATTAAGTCTTTGAGAGAGTTATGCCATTTGACATGGGCAAGAAACCTTTCTTGGAATCTTGCATGCTAAACCTTTTAACCACCTTGTCAATATATGTACTTTGACTTAGACCTAGAAGCCTTTTGGATCTATCTCTATAGATCTTTATACCTAACACGTAGGCAGCTTCACCTAAGTCCTTCATTGAGAAATTCTTTCCTAACCAAATCTTTACAGGCTGTAGTGTTGGAATATCATTCCCATTGAGTAGAATGTCGTCAACATACAACAACAAGAAAAAGATAGTGCTCCCACTAACCTTCTTGTAAACACATGGTTCATCTTCGTTCTTAATGAAACCAAACTATTTGATTACTTCATCAAAACAAAGATTCCAACTCCTAGAACTTGCTTTAATCCATAAATGGATCTTTGCAACTTGCATACCTTATTAGCATTCTTTGGAGTGACAAAACCTTCAGGTTGTGTCATGTACACATCCTCTAAAAGATTTCTATTAAAGAAAGCAGTTTTGGCATCCATCTGCCATATCTCATAATCATGGTATGCAGCTATAGCCAATAGAATTCGGATGGATTTAACCATGGCAACTGGTGAAAAAGTTTCATCATAGTCAATACCATGAACTTGTTTGAAACTTTTAGCAACCAATCGCCCTTTAAAGGTAATCACAATACCATCCATGTCGGTCTTCTTCTTATAGACCAACTTGTACCCAATGGATTTTACCCTTTCAGATGGATCAACCAAAGTCCACACCTTGTTTTCATACATGGATTCCATCTCAGAATTCATGGCTTCTAGCCACTTCTTAGAGTATGGACCCGTAATTGCCTGCTGATAGAAAGCGGGCTCATCTTCATCCATGAGCATCACGTCTCCAGTATGAGTCAAAAGAAATCCATATCTCTCAGGCTCATAATGAGTCCTATCAGACCTACGTAGTCCATGTGTTATAGGTATAGAATTTTCACCCACAACAACTTAAGGTTCCTGTCCTTGTTCCATCTCATCCTCTATAGCTTCTTGTTGTACTCGAACTTCTTTGAGTTCTATTTTTCTCCCACTGATCTCTCTAGAAATAAATTCTCTTTCTAGAAAAATAGCAGTACGAGCAACAAACACTTTTGCTCTGTGGGATTATAGAGATAATATCCTTTAGTTTCTTTAGGATATCCAATAAAAAGGCACTTGTCAGATTTAGGGCCGAGTTTGTCTGATGCTTGACGTCTTACGTAAGCCTCACAACCCCAAATCTTCATAAAAGACAAATTGCGACGTTTCCCAGTCCACTTTTCATGTGGTGTCTTTTCAATCGATTTAGATGGAACACGGTTAAGTGTAAAGGCAGCAGTCAATAAAGCATGTCCCAAAAATGAAGAAGGAAGTTCAGCTTCACTCATCATAGAATGAATCATGTCTAACAGAGTTCTATTTCTCCTTTTAGATACACCATTCCATTGAGGTGTACCTGGTGGAGTAAGTTGTGATACTATACCACATTCTTTTAGATGATCGAGAAATTCTCGTTCTAAGTACTCACCTCCTCGATCAGATCGAAGCACTTTAATACTCTTACCAAGTTGATTCTGTACGTCATTCTTGAATTCATTGAACTTTTCAAAGGATTCTAGCTTGTGCTTCATAAGATACACATAGCCATATCTACTATAATCATCAGTAAATGTAATGAAGTACTGAGATCCACCTCTAGCCTTTGTTGACATAAGCCCACATACATCAGAATGTATAAGGCCTAACAAGTCTGAAGCCCTTTCACTTTTACCGGCAAAAGGAGCCTTCGTCATTTTGCCCAATAAACATGACTCACATGTCTGATATGATTCAAAATCAAATGAGTCTAAAAACTCATCCTCGTGGAGTTTAGAAATACGAGCCTCGTTTATATGGCCCAAACGACAATGCCAGAGATAGGTCGAATTAGAATCATTTAATTTAACCTTCTTCGAGTTGATGTTATAGATTTGGGCTTCTCGGTTTAGAACGTACAAACCATTGCTTAAATATGCACCACCATAATAAATTTCATTCAAAAAAATAGAACAACAGTTGTTCTTTATTACGAATGAAAAACCCTTCTTGTCCAGACAAGAGACAAAAATCAAATTCCTGCTTATAGTAGGTACATAATAACAATCATCAAGTTCCAAAACCAAACCACTTGGTAAAGATAGATAATAAGTCCCTACGGCTAATGCAGCAACTCTTGCTCCATTTCCAACACGCAGGTCTACTTCACCCTTTGCTAATCTTCTATTCTTTCTCAGATCCTGCACATTTACAAAAATGTGAGAACCACATCCGGTATCCAATATCCATGATGCAGAGATATAAATATTAGCTTCTATAACAAGAATACCTGAAGCGGAAGTCGTACTTCACTTCTGTTTCTTCACCTCCTCAAGGTAAATAGGGCAGTTACGCTTCCAATGGCCAGGTTTCTTGCAATGGAAACATTGTCCTTCCTTTGCAACACCACCTTTGGGTTTCAGCACATGTGAAGAAGAAGAAGCAGAAGAACCAAACTTTTTGGCACATTTCTTCTTCTTGCTAAACTTTGCTTTTCCCTTTCCTTTGCCATTTCCAACCATCAAAATGTTGTTGGATTTGTTTGCCTTCATCTGTTGCTCAACTGTTCCCAACATGTAAAGCAACTCAGACAAGGATTTTTCAAGATGATTCATATTGAAATTCATGACAAATTGGCTGTAACTATCTGGCAACGAATGCAGGATTAGATCAACAGCCAACTCTCTTTGCAAAGGAAAACCCAGCCCCTTAAGGCTCCTAATGTATCCAATCATTTTGAGCACATGAGGTCTGACAGGTGATAACTCAGCCATCTTGCATTGGAATAATGCCTTTGAGGTCTCATACCTCTCATGCCTGGCTTGCTCTTCAAAGAGCATTTTCAGGTGTTCGATCATGTCGAAAGCATCCAAGTTCTCATGTTGATTTTGATGCTCAGAGTCCATAGTGAAAAGCATAAGGTATGCAACATCCTTGCTTCATCAATATGCTTCTTGTAAGCATCCTTTTCTGCCCTAGGAGCATTAGGTGCCGGTTCATCAGGAACAGACCCTTCAAGGACATACAATTTCTTTTCTTGCTTGAGGACTATCCTCAAATTGCGGTGCCACTTAAGAAAATTATTCCCATTCAGTTTTTCCTTCTCAAGGACTGATCGCAGTGACATAGTACTTGTGTTTTGTGCCATGATAATTCTACAATGATCAATTCACACAAATCATAGCCATGTATACAATCATTTAACAAGGAATTTTATTAAATGATACTCCCACCATACAAATCAAGATGATAATGAGTGGGCCAAGAACCAAATTTCACTACAAGATAAGTTAGCTTTGGCTAATCGGTTATATCATAGTTAGTTAGGTAGACAACTCTTTGTCAATTACATCTCAAGTAACTCTTGGATAGTTAAGTGAACAACTCTTGTTCTTGCCTATCTCATAGACCTATCTCAACTCTTTGCCTCTAAGTCCCCAATCCTATTGAGATGACTTAGTTAAGTTCAACCCACAATAAGCAATTTGGATATTATAGTTATCCCATCGCACCTTGCTATGATAAACATTGGCACTTTGCTTTAGCAAACCTACCAAGTGTTGATCTAAGCATAGATGAGTGCTTATCAATGGAAGGCAACACATGAGGAACTTAATATTAAGCATCTTTCTAGGATAAACATTGGCACTTTGCTTTGGCAAACCTACCAAGTGTTGATCTAAGCAAAGATGAGTGCTCATTCCATACATAACATGCAAGTAATTAACATATTATATATCGCATAAACAATAACTATGCATCATATGCAATATAAGCTGCTACGCAGAGGTAGCACGGCGGTCCCGCTATGCATCATATGCAATATAAACATCGATGTTGTGACTACATGGCCGACAATCGGCAAAACAAGAACATCGATGTTTGACTCAGAACATCGATGTTTTGAGAATCTGGAATTCCAAACTATTTGGCAGAATTTCGGAACATCGATGTTTACCCCTAGAACATCGAAGTTTGAGAATTCTGGAACTTCAAGTAAGTTGGCAGAATCTCAGAACATTGATGTTTGGTCATGAACATTAATGTTAGGAGTTTCAGAATTCCAGAATATCGATGTTGACACTTAAACATCGTTGTTTGAAGTTTCTGGATTCTAGAACATCGATGTTTAACCCTTAAGTATTGATGTTTAAAGTTTCTGGAACTCCAAACAATTGGTCGAATGTTCAGAACATCGATGTTTACTTCCTAATTTTGATCTTGAACATCGATGTTTGAACTTAAACATCGATGTTTGAACCCCTCGTCGGATTATCGACCAAAGAGAACATCGATGTTTACATCTTAAACATCGATGTTTTGGTATCATATACCATTCAATCAACCTTGTCGAACTCATTCGACTTCCTGCCGAAAACACACTTTGATTGATATCATATACCAATCAAGAACTTGCTGTCAAACACCTTTGACGGATCCGACTTCAACATATCACATATATGAGAATCATAATGATCTAGTTTAAACATACTATCAACATAAGTATAATAAACTATGATCAAGTTATGTTTCTTATACAATCATGATCAAATCACATCACATATAGCATATCATCCATATAAGCAAATAATTCGGTTTAGCGTTTCACAAGAGGCTACGCTACCACTGTAAGTAACCGAGCATGCAAACAAAGAAACAATATGCGCAGCGGAAAAACCCAGAACTAATGGACAATCCATGTGAAACGGGGTAAACTGAATAACAAAAATTTCGTACCTGGTTTGGTTGAGATCTTTCACTCAACTGATGATACGAATCAGTAAGAACCGGACAGAAATCTGACTCCTCTACCGTATCCACACGAACCGTTGATGACTGCTAGCAACCGTCTCACGATCACTAACTCGAGCACTCTTGAACCGTAGTGCTAGCTGCAGAATTTCCGAGAGCAAGAGAGCCTATAGTGTTTTTCTCACAACTCTTGTGAATGTGTTTGTGTGTTGAGCTCTCAAAATCTGCTCATACTTCACACTCTTACACATTTCACATATATGTTTACATTTATTCAATATAGAAAATGGCCATGTTAGTCAATATAGAAAATGGCCAACCAATCATACCTACATCTTATCATGCATAATTGTCTTTTCCATCACCTATACTTTAGTTACAATCATCAACATGATCATGTCTCCACTAACTCAATTATATATATCAACATATATATAAAACAACACATCTTATTATGCCTTTTGGACAATAATTCAGGTTCAATAATTCTGGTAACTATTGAACCGAACCAACCCAAACGACCCAGTTCAACCATGGCCTAACCACTAGCTCAATAACCTGGTCGAATTATGGTCCAACCATGGTCTAACCACTGGCTCGAATCAACAGTTCTAAGTGTGTGACCCTGTAGGCACTAATCACGTTGGCAATAATTATAAACTCTCATTTATAATTATAAACAATGAGCGGTGTCTAGCAACACATCTTTGCTACCCAAGTGACCAAATCAGTACTGATTCATTATGCCTCGGAAAAATGTCATTATCCTTTCGTCACATTATCAAGATTAGACACGAGACATGGAATGTGTCATTCTAGTATATGTTTAATCTAAGTTTTCTTGATCCCTGACTTAACTGTGTAAAATAGATACAAATGATATCCCCATATCATTTAATCTGAGCATGGTCATGCATTTACAGTTCAACTCTATCAAGAGGCCCAACTGATAATATACCCCGTTAAGAGGGTTGGACGAATTCCATCTTGATCATACAAAACCCACTCCACGTTATATCATGTACCCAATGATTACTCTAAAGTTCACTCATTTACGAACGGCCAAGAGTAATATCAAAGTATATGACTAACATGTTGGGAACCTTGATGATCTCAGGTCTAAGGATAATACATATAAGAACCACTAATGACAACACAAACAGTTGGTCTCAGGTCCATGTAGTGTTCTTATGTCGGGTCAGTCCAGACCACAAGTTCTCTAACTTGTACCCGTATGTAGAATTCATATCTCATATAATTCTCAACATACGCTAGTCTTAATTTATTATTACAACCCATCTATAATAATAATCGACTAGGGACAATTCAAGAATATAAAATATTCTTAGGTTATAAATATGTTCAAGCGTTTACCACTGATAAACATATTTATTGGAATAAAATCTTAATAAATATACATGACTATATAATCATCCAATGATTGGCTTTTGGGCATTACACTAACAGTAATAATCAAGAAAGCAGAGGATTCTGGGCAGTCTAAGGGTTAATTATGTTGTAGGATCAATCAGGAAGAAACTAGGGGAGAATCGAGATTGAAAAAGGAAAAACAGGTGTAACACGCAGGCACAGGCGGTCTTCTTGGGATGACCGCCAGGTCTGGGTGGTCTTCCTTCCATAACCTCCCAGCCTGGCCGTCATCGAAAGGTTAGCCGCCGGCCATGGCGGTCATATGCACCAAGAACGCTTTTTTTCCCCCGATTTCGCTCCTAATTTGATTCTACTCGGTTTTGGCCTAGATTTTTGGCCATTACCTTGATCATTAAGCTGGTCCACGCTCCTAGGCTACCCATAACACTATAAATAGGACCCCCCTCTCACATTTCAAAGGACACACATTCTATTACACACACACTCTTCATAAGCTTTAGAGCTTGGAGAAACTCTACTTCTCCAAGCTTAAGAAATAGCTCTATAGGCAAAACTCTGGTGGAATTTCGTGGGTAATACCAACCGTTGAAGGCAGCAAGAGGTAGATCAAGAAGAACTCCAATATTGAGTTAAGGAGTGGGAGGAAATTGTTTGGAAGACACAACCCAAACCAACGATCTAGAGGAGGGATACAAGAGGTAATCCTAATCCCTTTTTGCTTGACCGATTGCTTTTGAGATGTTGATGTTTATGACAATGTGACTGTTGTGATGCCATGTCAAGAACTACGTGGGCTTTGTACCCGGTCGCCGCGGTACGTAGATGGTTTCTAATGGTGGAAACGCAAGCCCAATCTTCTTCTTCTCCCCTTTATTTTTAGTTTCAGTTATTATGTGTTTCGTTGTTCACAGTTGCACTCTTGCACAAGGCATACAAAATCTTTCAATTGCACAAGTTTTCGCCCCAACATGGATGGGTGCCTAACACCTTCCCATCCATGACGAACCCCTTGGTCCAGCATCTTTGGTTCGCTATCTAGTTGCCTAAACGGAGTCATATGAACGTTTTTCCCGAGTTTTGTCCTTTAATAAAACTTGGGTGGCGACTCCAAAGATGTTGGAAAACGGTTATGAAGAAGGTGTAAGGAATAGGTGAATAGACCCAAGTGATTTTGGGTTAGGTATTCACACCAACCAATCAATTTTCTCCCCACCAACAAAATTAATAATTTGCTGTTTTTTTTTCTACAATTAACTTTCTTTCCTCCAGTAATTCAACTAACAACTTGACCTAAAAGAACGAATCAAGTGCAAAAACTATTGGTCGTCGGGAGCCTCCCATAATTGAACCGGCAGACACGCAAGGCGAGATCTTTCTCAAGCCCATACCTTAGCGCGATTATGTCTCCAGCCTCTCTAGTGCCTGTGCCTGGATAGTCATGGAAGGACCGTAATAAGGATAACGAGGAAGAAGGCTGACATAGTTAATAACTGAGAACTTTCAAGAACAGAGAGAGATCTTAGTTAGAAATTCATTGTATATTTCAAAAGTAAGAGAAACTTGAAAAACCCGAGATGTCCCTTCTTATATCTTGAGAATCCTTTTATAGAGACTGGGGGTCTCTTCCAGCTATACAACTAGTGGGAACACTGGGTCCCAATGACACTGACTTTAAACAAAGGACTTGACAGACAATGACTCAACATTCACGTGGTGTTTCTGACACCATTATTACAACATGTTAAAGTACTTTAAACTTGATAAGATTCTTGATAAGCTTTTGGAAAAGCTTATTTGTTGATTAGCTAATGACTGGGGCTGAGATTCCAATCCTTGTTTGAATCGTAGGGACTTCCTGGCCAATCATCATGCATGAGATCGTCAAGATCAAGACAACTGTCATCATTCATATCTCGTGCATTATTAAGTGCATCAAACTCTTCATTCTCCCTGCGGAGTTGGTTGTTTTCTTCTTCAATATTCTAGAAGGCATTGTCATATAAATAAGAGATTTAGGAATATGAGTTTCATGAATCTTGGAATTTGTCTGGATCTAGAGGAATTGGTGACAATGGGATCATAGCTATAGTGTTGGACCTTTTGTCCCAATCTGGATTATAGCAATTAATGACACAGAGGTATTGCCATGCCTCTTTTAACAGCTCTTGAGGTGGCTCCATTACAGTGTACCTTTTCTATGGAGTAACAACTAGTTGAGGAGTTGGGGGAAAACTCTGATAAGGGCGAAATGCCGTAAATAGGATGCACAGTTGTGGACGAGGGTGGTCTTTAGTTTCATCTAAAGCTGACTTGAGCCAGTTTCTCTACTGATGAAGTGGGGCAAACCATTTTAGGAGTGTCCACTGATTTGAGCCTTGTTCATCTAAATCCATTAAGTGTTCAAACACGTCTAAGGCTTTGAGATGCAGGAGGCCATAATTTGTAGTGAACATGCACCAGTTGTACCAAAGCTCATCATCTGAAAAGCTGTGGATGTGGACAATACTGATCCGTCTGAATAGATGATCAGGAAAGAACTGGGATGAAATGCAGTTGGAAAAGTCTGCTCCTTGGTACGCAAGGAAATTGGTCAAGAACTGGAACATGATATTTCTGGCATATTGCTAAATGAGAAGACATCAAGTTTCTTCTTTTGAGCTAAGACAGGGGACATTGTTTCTGGGTTTGTAGCCATATCTGACCAGGAAGCTGGATTTTTTGGGCTTTTCCAATAAAAATTGGAAGAGGAGGATGCATTAAGACCAATAGGATGATCTTTACAAGTGAAACCAACTGGATTGAGGACTTTCGCGTTGGCCTTGAGAGCATATCCGGTATGAGGTTGTGTTCTCCTTTTATATGCTTCACTGAGAAGTCATATTTGTCAAACCATTGTTTCCATCTGAGTAACTGTTTGTTCGGTACTCTCTTTTTCTTAAAATCAAGAATCTTTAGGAACGATGAGTCGTCCATCTCCACAATAAAGTGAAAATTTACCAGATAAGATTCAAACTTCTTGTTTCCATATTTGACTGCATGGAGTTCTTTATGTGTAGAGTGATAATGGAGTTCTGCACTGGAAAAGTTACCACTTGCATGACCGCAGTAGTGTCTTTTCCCAACAATCTCTTCTAAAAGTACTGCTCCCAGTACTCATCACTTGCATCTGTTTAAAGAATCCTAGTGCTACTGGATGGAATCTTGAGTGGAGGAGGATCTTGGGCTATCTTCTTTAATTCTTTGACAACTGTTG
This sequence comes from Turnera subulata, assembly GCA_028386065.3. Lineage (NCBI taxonomy): Eukaryota > Viridiplantae > Streptophyta > Magnoliopsida > Malpighiales > Passifloraceae > Turnera > Turnera subulata. The sequence goes on from JAKUCV010001887.1 coordinate 24,059, forward strand.
TTTCCTCTGGTCCCCAAGGTGGGGCATTTTTCTTAAGCATCTTGACTGGTGTAACATGTAACTTTAGGAATAAAGTCACGGACATAATTAACCGTGCCCAAGAACTATTGTATCTATTTTTGTGTCAGGTTATCATCTCGAAAGTTGAGCAATTCTTGTGCAATGTGGGGTCTAGGTTGATAATAACCATTTTTGAAGTGCCTGCCCAAGAAATCAATTTCTTCTTGACCAATAATGGTTTTCTTTTCAGAAAGCATAATGCCGTAATCTTGAACGATTTGGTGAAACTGCGAGAGGAGAAGGAGATGGTCTTCCTTTCTCTTTGAAAAGAGTAGAATGTCAACTATATAGATGAGAGCACTGTGAAGGATGGGCTGAAATATCCTGACCATGGACTTTTGGAAAATGGAAGGTGCCACCTTTAACCTGAACGGCATAACAGTCCACTGGTATTGAGCATTTGGAATGCAAAACGCAATCTTGTAACGGTCTTTTGGGTCAATTTTCGATTGCCAAAATCCAACTTTTAAATCAAACTTGGAGAAGACACATGCTTCTTTAAGATGCAGTAGCATAGTGTCTATCTTTGGAATGGGAAGCTTATCATCTCGAAAAAAATGATTTAGAGGCTATAATTAATGACTAACCTCTTTTTTCCCCTTAACTTTTCTATTCGTTTCTCTACATAGAATGCTTGGCAAGGCCACTCGGACCTTGTAGGCTCAATAAGACCTTTCTGTAAGAGTTGCGAGCATTCTTCTCTTGCAAGCAGTAAGTCTGAAGGTGTCATACCAGGATGAGATGCCTTGGTAGGATTAATGTCTTCATTTGGCTTGAACAGAAGAGTTATAAAATACTCTTCGTTTTTCCAAAGGGGGCATGGGTGTGTAAACTGAGAGTGACTATCTGTACAGAACTGTAAAAAGCTTATCTCGAAACTCCTCATAATCTGTTGGAGCCTTTTTCAACGCAAAAACTTTCTGGAGTGAAGTATAAGGTGTGAAAATTTTTTTGAACTTTAATCCTTGTGAAAGGATATGAGGATTTGCGACCTTTTGGATGATGTCAAATCTAATTAACAGATCTTTTTCTGGAAGGCTGGTGCCGAGCACTTTGGACCAAACAGTACATCCTGGGAAGAACTGTATCCAAAAAGGCCTTCGTGTGAAAAGAATTGTTTGAAAAATCTCTCCATTAGCCGCCTGAAAGTATTCTTTATGCCTGTCCCATGCTTCTGGAGTAAGAATCTTTGAGTTGAGAAAACTCTTGTGTGCACCAGTATCTAAAAATGCAATTACCGTAATCGGTTTATCATATTTGGAAAGAAGGAGTTGCAATTTGATAGAAGGGGACTTCGTCTTCGGATGATCAACTTGTTGTGCCTGGAAGATTGGGAAATAAAGGTTATCTATATTTTTGTCATTCTCAGACAGATCAGATTCTGTGAAAGACAAGTCTGAATGTTCCAAAACAAAAAGAGTGCCTTCTATTCATTCTTCAATTTCTGAGAAGAGCGACTCGATTTCTGTTGTTTCCAGGTCTATATGAGTACTCTGATGGATTTGTTGGACTAGCTTTGCCGACTTAGCTGGCTGTTGAGGGCATGATTTTGCGAAATGTCCCTTTTCCCACAAATAAAGCATCTATCACCCTTCTTCCCTCTTTTCCCTTTCTTACAGTAGTATAGTAATTTGGATGAAAATCGTCTCCGATTAAACTTCTTTTTGGATTTTTTGTGTTTGTTGTGGTAACTCTCATACCTATCAAAGTGATTTCACTTACGGGAGCATGAACAATATTTGTCTTTGCATTTGATCTTTCAAAAAGACTTGTTGCAAATGGGTCTGAGCTCTTTTGCCCTTGCTACAAATTCTTGGAACATTTGTTGATTTTCCCACATGATTTCTCTGGCTCTGAGGAGTAACTGATATAGACGACCAAGGTTGACCATTTGCATAGTCTCGTTGCTGCTTGAGAGTGCATTGTGAACATTGGCCTGTAGCATTTCTAGAAATGAGGCCAAGAATACTTCTTTATGCACAGCTGTGGCACCCAGAGCATAATACAGCTTGGTCATGATGGAGGCATGTTTTTGTAAATCTTATAGCTCCATTGAACAACATTTCCTCTGGTGGTATTCAGTCTTTCTGAGCCTATGTTCATCAATGAATTCTCCTAGAAATTCAGTATGTATATGGAACATGGCTTGTGATGAGGTAAGACTCATGAAGAATTGCCTTACAAGTATTTCAGAGAAATGTTGGAACCATTCTTTGAGACTTCCTCTTGTTCTGGTGATGAATTCCTTTAAAGCCCAGAACAAGGTATTGCTTGTGATGACTTCTTTGTCTTCCCAAGCCTGAAATTCCTGGAGTCTATGTCTCCTTTTGGATTTAGGGATGTCATCAAAGGTAAACCATGGTCCTCCAGGTGAGGACTTATGGTCTGGAAATTCAAATGGACCATTTGATCCAACAGGGACTGTTCCTGACATGTGCGTGTCTTCTGACATTGGAGTTGTATTTGACGGGCCTGATGTGTTGTTGGCCATGAGTATTTGCGCAATGTTTGCAAAGGATTATTTAGAAATAGAAGACTCTGTTTCCTCAGATACTGAAGTATTAGAGGAGGAAACTGGACTGTAGGAGAGGGTGATGGGTGATATGTGTGCATATTATATACTATTTTGGAGCATAAAATATCCCTTTGGCCAAGCATTTAGTTAAGTTCATGCATTATATTTATAATTTTAGCTTGTTTTCTACTGGTTTCGCTTCCACTTATTAGTTTATGCTTTGAGGTACCTTTTATTGCAAAATGGCTTGATTTTCAAAGAATTGAAGCCCTTTGAAGAATTCTGGAAGATTTGGAGCCACTTCATGAAGATTTCCTGGCGATGAGTTTTCAACGGAGTCACACCACTGAAACCCGTGGAGCAGAACCTGATGCTGATTATATTTTGCGTCAAAAGAGAATTGCTAGCTATTTGATAGGAGTTCTCTTAACCGACTTGCTGGAAACTCCTATTAAAAGAAAGAAAACCTGTTGCGACTAAAAAAAAGAACAAAAGAATCCTAGAAACATTAAATCCTAGATTTTAGCTACCTAAGCTAACTTCTAGGAATTATTGCTAGGGTTTCTAGGGAATTAAAAAGAGGTCGGCTACAGCAGAAAGAATTACTTCAGAATTTTGTTGACAGCAAGGCTTGAAGAAAGAGGACTTTTGTGGAGTTTTTGCTAGTTTTATTTACAGTTTGCTATGAACAATCCTCCATAGTTATTTTATATTTTGCTATGGACTAAACCTTCTTTTCTAGATCAAGAGGGATGTTGCTACTCAACTCATTTTATAGTTTATTTACTCCTCGAACAATTTTCTTATTTGTGTTCTTGATTTTTTAATACGTGCTTAATTCGAGTTTGAAGCTTGATCACCTTTAATACTTGTCTTAGGAATTAAACTAAGTACCGATAGGAGAAGCTTAATTCTGGAAAATCATAAACAAACCTTAGTCTAGGTGCTGAAAGGCATTAGGATTATTGTGGAATTAGTAACAACACAAAACATCATTGCTCCTAGGAATAGGTTTGATCCACGACAGTGGTAAGATTGACCTCTGAGACGAAATTATTCCTCCGAAAGTCGATAATTTTACCGTAGGTTGTTACCCATCAAGAAAACGAATAGAAAGTTGTAGATTTTTAGTGAACAGTGTCGCCCCGTTCGCGGACACGGAACAGAGTCACCATGTTAGCAGAATCTGAAGGATAATTAGGGCATAAAAGGATAGAGTAGTGAACCCCGATTGATCTAGACCTTCCATAATCTGATCATCTCATATAATTCTCAGCTTATTTGCGTTTACTTTATTGTTAATTTTAATTTCGATTCACAATCTCAAAATCGATATCTCTTTTACTGTTTTCTGCCTAACGGAGTGAGTCTGTTGATTAATTATTTTGCCTAGTCCCTGTGGATATGACCTTGTGTGCTACTGCAGTCTGTGCGCTTGCAGATTTTACACATCAAGTTTTGGCGCCGTTGCCGGGGACTAGCGTCAAATAATTAATTACTGATTATTTCTTTAGGTTTTTATTTTTGTTTTACCTTCTCTTTTCCAAATTTCAGGTTTCAGCATTTTATGAGCTCAGGAACCCGCAGCCAACACCCTAATCTCATCTCTATTTTTGACCCTAAATCGCTCCTACGATCTCAATCTTAAGGACTAGAAAAGGCTGCAGACAGTGTTGCACCGTCAGAAAGTTCTGCGACAGCACAAGTAGGAAAGGAAAAAGAAGTACTGGCACTTATTCCTGTTCCAATGGCAGCTAACGAAGAGAATTAGCTGAACACTATGCCAATGAATGTGCTGCTGGCGCGTGGGATTGAGAGCAGGAGTTATCCCATTGTCCACCCGGAAATCACTATGACTCAATATGAGCTGAAACCAAGCCTTATTCAGCTTGTGGAGAATAAAACTTTCGGCAGCTCACCATCGGAGGACCCACTCCAGCACTTGCACAATTTCCTCCAATATTGTGACACTGTTAAGATCAGGGATTACAGCTATGATGCCAAGAGACTTCGCCTATTTCCTTACTTATTGAGGGATAAAGCTCAAAAGTGGTTGTCTAGCCTTCCTACAAACAACATCCACTCTTGGTCCAAAATGGAGAATGCATTCTTGAAAAAGTAATTCCCAACAGGCAAGCACACTCAACCTCGGCTGGAGATTCAAGGATTCAGGCAAAGAAGTGATGAATCCCTCAAGGAAGCTTAGGATAGGTATCGGGATTTGATTGAAAGGTGCACGAATCACTTTGTTCAACCATTGGTATTATTGCAAAAATTTTATGATACGGCAACGCCTACGGGGTAGTCTACCTTGAATTCTATTGCAGGGAAATTTTTTAACTAAGCTCTATCCCGAAGCTTGCCAGCTGATGGAGAATTTGGCCGATGAAACTACCAATAGGAACCCACCTGGTGTCCTATAGCTTGACACTATTTAGAAAATCGAAGCGGGAATGGCAGCCATGAAGCACCAGATTAAGGAGATGGGTAGCAAATTCGACAAGAAGATGGTTAAATCTGTTGCAGAAACCGTCTTGAGATGCAAAGTTGATGACCGCAGAGGCAAATTATATCAATAGGCAATCGGTTCCATACCAGCAAGGGGGCAATCAATATTATCAGCAATCTCTACCATATAATCAGGGGCAGCAAGGCTACCAAAGAAATCAGCAGCAAACCCTCCTTTAGACATGATGAGCATGCTTAAGGCTATCAAGGATTCTCAGAACAAGTTGGTAGAAGAATACAACAAATCAAGGCCCACTCAAAAATTCTTGACAATCAGATGGCCCAACATGCCCAACAACTCAGGAACACTCAAGGGAAGCTACCAGGTTTGTGCTGCTTTGAGAGGAAAACCACCACTCGGGGTTCATTTGATATCGCCTTCGTCACCACGACAATGCCACATATGCTTGGTACCAGTTTTGCTTGAAAGTTCCGGTCTTCTGTTAATTCCTTTTTACCATGTGGACCTACAACAAAATTGTTGAGTTATTAATACATGCATATAGTGTGCTACATCAATTATTCTCAGTCTCAAAGAAACCAAATTAATTATTTACCAAGATTAAGATTATGAGGACATAATTAATTGTAATTAGTGTAGGGAAACCATTCATATCATTACAATATAATACGGACCACCAAACATACGTTTAATCCGTTCAATACTCACTCCATAAGCTAAGCTTGAAAATACAAATAAGAGACTACCTAATTTCAGAACTCGCCATTGCCACACTGCCACGGTTGTTGTAGTGATAAGCACTAAGGTTACTTGAAACAATAATGTCCTCCTTGAATTAAACTAAACCTCTATTTTTGCATTCTTTCCACGTTGCATGCTATGCTTCAACTGCCAACTCCATGCCCATCGTGCTCAGCAAAGAGAAATCTTATATGGTCTCCCATTCCGTGTTGCTCTCAAAAACATTCTTCCACTCTTTCTTACTCTAAAAAAGATTCCTCACATCCTTTGGAATTTGATCAATTCCAACCAAATCAATTTTCTCACCACCAACAAAATCAATAACTTCCAATTTTTTTCTTCTACAATTAACTTTCTTTCCTCCATTCGTTTTACTAACAACCTGTCTCTCTAAAATAAAGAATCAAGTACAAAAACCTTCATCATCTCCTTTTTGAACAATGGTGTAAATCATGCCATGTTTTCACGGTCTTGATCAACCACTCCAATTCTCCCTTTTTGTCATCAACTCTTAAACAATGTCCCTTTTTCTAAAAAAAGATAAAAATAACTTAAATTAGCAATCACCTTGTTTTCAATCGTTGATGTGAACACCCAAATTTGACCAATTTTTTTATTATTTTAAAATATGAATATTTTTGTCTCTATTGATTAATGAGATGATTTGGTCTTAGGTATGATATGTTTATGGTCTAGTTTAGTAAAATATTGGTATTTTATTTTTTTGGTTCTTTTTATTTCCCATTATTATTGAGATGATTTAATTTTGGGTTAGAAATAAATATTAAGTCTGGACTAATAAGATATGAATCCCATTTAAACACATTACTTGCAGCTGATTTTAATTCTAATTTTTGTGAATTTTTAGAATTAAATTATCTTTTGCCTATTTTGGGTTTTTATGGTAATTTGAATAGAAAAGAGGCATAATTTAATGTGGATTTGATAAATAGGAAAAGTAGTAAAGTGGGACACAAGTTTAGAGTGTTTTTGGGTCAGGGAATATTGTAGAGTAGAAATTGGATTATAGGAGAAAAAGTCTAAAAAAGGAAAAAAAAAACCGTGAACAATGCCCAGTCGCTGCCATGACCACCACAATCAGGCGGTCAAGTAGAAATGACCGCCATCCCCATGGCGGTCGTCTCGACATGTCCGCCGGGCCATGGCAGTCAAAAGTTCCAGAATCTTCTTTTTCCCTTTTTTTTCTTAATCATAGCTCTTAACCGTCAGATTTAGGTTTTCAATCTCGACCCCAAGATTATTAGGACGACCCCTAGTCCTCTGAACACTATAAATGGACCCCTCATTACACACAATTGTGACACACATTAGAATTATTTTTTTACACACTATACGTGTTGTTGTTGGGTTGTGTTGTGATTCCATGTAAGAACTACATGAGCTTTAAATCTGGTCACCGGAGTATGAAGGTAGTTTCTAGTGGTGGAAACTTTTTTTTTTTTTGAACAACTTCTAGTGGTAGAAACTTAAGCTCAATTATGTGTTTATTTTTTTGTTTTTGTTTTATTTTTGTTGTTTTGATGTTGTTGCTTAAGGCAAACATTGATTTCCAATTGCACAAGATTTTGCCCCAATGCGGATGGGTGCCTATCACCTTCCCATCTTTGACGAACCCCTGGATCCAACATCTCTGGTTCACTATGACTTGTAGCCTTAAAGGTTGTTGATGTTTAAGAGAGGTATTTTTCCTAAATTTTTTCTTGCAATAAAATTCAGGTGGTGACTCCATTAATGTTGAATTACCCTTAAAAGAAGGTGTGAGATTAAGGTGAGGGATCAAAATTAATTTCTGGCCAGGTACTCATAGTTAATGAATATGAAATCCTAAATTTCTTTTCTTCCCTGAACATCTCGAAATCACATCCTAGTTGACAGAAACATGCATGGCCGAGGTGGTTGTGATGTCTCACAAAGAAGGAAAAAGGGAAAGCCATGGAGAAGCTTGAAGGCAATATTGATCAACAGTTGCTCCGTAAATCCAAAATTTTAAATTCTAAATCCAAAATTTTAAAGCTTAAACCTAAAATATAAATTCTTAAACCTACAATCTTAAACATTTCGACATGTTGACCTCGCTATCAATTTTACATTTGAAATCGTAAACATACTTTACAACCCAACAAATTGTTGAAAATTTTATATACCACTTAAATTTTATTTTATTCGGTAAAAAAAATGAATACATATTGAATACAATTAAAATTTAGTCTAAACAGTAGAAATAATCTAAGAAAATTCATAAAAAATAAATAACGAAACAACCATATCACAGTCAATAGATTAGTATATAAGTTATATGCATAATGTTTTGGTTTAGGGTTTAAAATTTTAGGCTAATATGATTTATGATTTTGAATTTTGTTTTTTTAGGAAACCATGCATTGAATTTATGTTGGAAACATTTCAACGTCTACAGTGGTCGGACATTTTGCGTGAAACACTCTTCCCAGACACTAGCAAAAAGAGACCGACAGCATCTACTTGCTAAAGTATGGGCTGCCATGTTTGCAACTCTGCTAACATACTGACTCTTAAAGGAAATAAAGGTAGACGACACCGAAAGTAAGTCTTGCAATATGAGCCCTACGCTCGTGTTAGGCAAATTTGCTTTTGAGAGCCACTGCACCAGACCCAGACAGTCAGTCTCCCACACAAGCCGATCGAAAGCCCGATCTCGTGCTAACTGTACCCCGTAGTAGCCAGCTAAGGCCTCTGCTTCTGCTGATTCAAATGTTCCCGCTACTGTCTCGGATGCGCATAACAGCATGGCACCTGCTTCATCACGTATAATCATCCCTAGACATACCTCATTAGTCCTGCATGCCGCATCGGTATTGAGTTTGAGCCAGCTTGCTGGAGGTGGATGCCAGACCAAATTAGTTGCAACCACTACAAGAAATTTGATAAAGGGAGACAAATTTTTTTCGTCTCTAATAAACAATTTTCTTCTTTAAAAGAAATAGGGGACGAAAAAAATTTGTCACGAGGTTCGGCCCTAGATGCTCGTCGCTAAAGCGTATAGTGACAGAAACAAGCGTTTTCGTACGCATTAAACTTATCTTTTGTAGACGAAATTTGCTACATCCTTATTAATATTGGTTAACCTTCGTGACGCTTTGATCATCTCAATCCACTTCCTGCGCCCGTTGGAACTTCTGGTACAGCCTGGTAGCCCGAGTTGCTGTTGCCTACGGTGTAATGGATCCATTATTGAAAACTTTGTCATTGCGTGCATGCCAAATGGCCCCTAGCTGCATCCTAGCCATGCCTACATGTTCTTCTCCCCCTTGTTCCATTAGCTCTTTTAGACAAGTGAAACATGTAGTGGCATTAGATAGGCTGCCCAACGGAAAGATGTGTGCCCATGCTTCCTTCGACCAAATACACTCCTTAAATAAATGAATGCTTGACTCGGAGTGGGTTAGGCAGAGAGGACAGCTAGGTTCCACATCTATATTCCGCAGCCTCAGGTTATCCTTTGTAGCCAGAGAATCAAGGCAAAGCCTCCACATGAAGTGTCTTACTTTCGGAGGGACTGGTAACTTCCAAAGTTTGTTCCAACAGGCTAAGTCAGGGCCTCGGTTCTCGTCCCTTTGCATAGACAGATGATAGCCTGTTCGCACGGTATAGGCTCCATTCTTACTGTGTCGCCATGTTAATTGGTCCTCAGGTTTCCAGGGACTGAGATGGATGCTCAAAATCTTTGAAGCAGTGGTAGGATAAAAATTTGCCTCAATGGCTGTTGTGTTACATTTTTGAGTTTCTGGGTCAATTAACTCACTAACCTTCATTTGTTGAGCATGACATAGTGCCTCGGCCACCAGCTGTGGGCGGGATCCACCTTTTAGCCATATATCATTCCAAACATTCATATATTCACCGTCACCGATAGCCCAAATGGTTCCTTGCTAAATGACTTCCCTTCCATGGATAATGCTTCTCCATGTGTAGCTAGGGGCGTGGCCCAGTTTGGCCTCCATGAAAGACGTCCTTTTGTGTTATGTGGCCTTGAGTACCTTAGGCAAGAGGGAATCTCGATTCTGTGTGAGTCCCCATGCTTGTTTTGCAAGTAGAGCTCGGTTGAAAGCACTTAGGTTACGGAAGCCCAAACCTCCCTGCTTCTTAGTTCGGCAAAGTTTATTCCAAGCCACCCAATTGATACCCGATCTCTCCCCTTCATGTCCCCACCAGAATTTCCGCATTGTTCTCTCCATCTCCTCACATGTACCTTGTGGATTGAGAAAACAACTCCTAATGTAGGTAAGAATGCTTTGAACGATTGACTTTAGTAAAACTTCCTTTCCCACAGAAGATAATGTCTTCTCCTTCCACTCTGATAAATTTTTGCATACTCTATCCCGAATGGAGCTGAAAATGGCCTTCTTTGATCTATCCACCACCGTAGGCATCCCCAGGTACTTTTCGAATCTATCCACTGCCTTAAAACCCATCTAGTCTTGGATATCAACGACAAACTGTTCATGCATGTTTCGGCTTAAGGAGAATTCCGACTTGCCAAAATTAGTACGCTGGTCGGAGGCTTCTTCGTAGGTGCGAATGATCTGCGAAAGGGCATAAATCTCCTGTCTGGTTGCTCTAGAGAAAAGGAGACAGTCATCTGCAAAACCTTCAGCATATAATAGAAATAAGTATGGTGAGAGGGGATCTCCTTGGCGTAAGCCCCTAAAAGGATGAATGCACAAACTAGGCACACTATTAATCAGAATAGAGTAGGATAGTGAAGATATGCAATTCCTTAAAATTCCTATCCATTGCTCACAAAAAACCCAGTTTTCTCATTATTTGTTCAAGAAAAGACCACTCCAGTCGATCATATGCCTTACTCATATCCATTTTGAGACCAAACACTCCTCTCTTACCTTTCTTTTTATCCTCATGTGGTGGAAAATCTCGAAAGCTAACAGGGCATTGTTAGTGATGAGACGGCCAGGGACAAAAGCACTTTGATTTAGGCTGATAAGATCGGGTAGAATGGCCTGCAGACGATTACATAGGACCTTAGCTATAATTTTATAAAGGACATTGCAAACACTTATAGGACGAAATTGACTACAAGACTCGGGGTGTGACACTTTAGGAATTAAAACAATAAAAGTCGAATTGAAATAGGAAAAACTGACTTCACTACTAAGAAAATAAAGAACTAAATCTGAATTATTCTTACCTAAGAGAGACTAGAAATGTTGATAGAAGAGAGCCAGCATCCCATCGGGTCCGGGTGCTTTGGTGGGGTGCATCAATTTAAGGGTTTGTTCAACCTCCTCGAGGGTGAAGTAATTACTTGTTAGTGACTCATTCATGGAGGCTGTCACCTTCGGCTTAATACACTCCAATACCTTATCCATCTTCTGGCTACCCACAGATGTAAATATATCTCGAAAACAGTCAACTAAGACATCTTCCACTTTTGTTTCGAGTGCCATTCGTCCCCCCCTATCAATTAGGACAACCTTTGATAAACGAAAGAGATGCAGTGTATCAATTACTTGTACATGAGTGAGATTCCCCCCACCCCCTTCCTCCCCCCCCCCTCCTCCTCCTTGATTTTTTTGATATGATTTCAGGTTTTTCGTTGAGTAGCTTTCCCATGAAAAAAGCTTGAATTTTTATCACCCTCCTTTAGCCAGGTAGCCCTTGACCTTTGAGTCCACATAACCTCTTCTTTATGAACAAGCTCATTCACCTCCTCATGTACGCGATGGGTCTCATCCAGATTCCCCTGAGTAGGCGGGCCTACTTGCAGTTTTTGGAGCTTATCCTGTAGCTGTCTTAATCGGTTGTTCACAGGACCAAAGGAGGAAGCATTCCATTCTTTGAACCTAGTACCACAAAAAGCGAGGCATTCAGAAATGTCCTACTGCCTATTTAAGAATGATGATAGCTCCCAGGTTGTCCTGACTTCCTAGGCAAATTTCTCGGATTGCAGCCACATCTTCTCAAACCGAAATGGTTTGCACTGTCTATGTAGTTGCTTTATGCGTGTTCCAGAGGAGTATTGGAGAATGGTCGGAGACATGGTGTGGGAGATGAATAATAAGACAATCAGTGAACAAAAATTTCCATGCCTGGTTTGCGAGACCATGATCCAGTCTTTCACATATGTGACCCTGAGCATCCTGCCCATTGTCCCAAGTGAACAGATTGCCCAAGAAATCAATTCTTCCAGCTCGCAATCTGCTATGGCATCCCCAAATGCCTCCATACATCTAAAATCTCTTATCCTTCCTCCCTCTTTCTCATAGGCATACTGGATCTCATTAAAGTCACGCATTATGAGCTATGGTAGCGCTATCTATGCATGTAGATGTCGCATTAGCTCCCAAGTCATATGTTTATTTTGATTTTCGGGCCACCCATATATTCCAGTAAAGCGCCACTCCACCTCATTACACCCAGAAGCACTGATTTTAACATCAATGTGGTGGTGAGACATGCTGCAGAGATTTATGTCCCATACCTCCTTCCATAGTAATGCCAATCCACCCCGCCGTCCGCTTCCCGAACCATCAAAGTCAACTACCAACATATTAGGAAACCTTAGTCTAGTGTTTAATCTATTGAACTCACTAGACTTCAATTTAGTCTCCGATAAGAAGATCATTGTGGGAGAGTCAAGCTGAATCTGCATGACCAAGTTATTTTCTGCCTGCGGATTCCCAAGCCCGCGGCAGTTCCACGAAAGGATTCTCATTGCGCCCGGCGGGACAGCTCTGCAGCCGCTGCCATTCCCGTCGGATTATCAATGTGATCTACCAAATCGTTGCTCCTACCCTTTTTACCCACTGATTCCCATTCCATGTCCTCCCTATCTTCATTCCAGTCCTTTCTCTTCTCTAACTCCTCCAATTTCGAGTGCTCCTGCCCACTACCCTCCTTGCGTGCTAGTCGCTTCCCTCTACTACCCTCCTTGCTGTGAGTACCCGACCCAAAATTCATTGGGTGCATTCAACATCGTCTTCTTAACCATCATCCATATGACTTTGGAGTCGTCACTTGAATTTTATTAAAGGGCAAAATTCAAGCAAAAACCTTCCTTAGGCAACCAATGACTCCATAAGGCAACCAATAGCGAACCAAAGACATGGACCCGGGGGTTTGTCACGGATGGGAAGGTGTTAGGCACCAAACCATGTTGCGGCGAGATCATGTGCAATCAAATATCAATACATGCCATGCACAAAAAAAAAATAAAATTAAAGGACAATAGAAAAATAAATAAATAATTCAGCTTGCGTTTCAATCCACTAGAAACTGCCTATGTACCCCCTATCATGGGTTCAAAGCTCACTAGTTCTTAGCATGCATCACATAACAATCACGTCATCAGCATCATCACATCATGTCAACAGATAATCGAGAAAATTAGAACGAGTTACCTCTTGTAGCCCTCCTCGTGCTCCTATGCGCTTACCACTTCGCAACAGAATTTGAGTAGAAATTCAACAGGGAATTCGGGGTCAAAGGATGCTGAACTTGTGTCTAGCCTAAACAAAAAAGTTGTAGAGATACCTCGTAGCTTTCTAGGGAAACCAAGATTGCAGCAAACCGACATCTACAACTATATATATTATTAAAATACTGAGACTGCCTCCACTGGAACTTTCCTCTCGGATTTAGCACTTCTCCTCCACTGATTTGCACGAACCTACCTCCCTCTTCTTCTCTTCTTGATCTTCTATTGCTACTGACTCTTTGCTACTCCTCTCATGAAATTCCTCCAAAATTTTGACCCTTCAAAGGATTCTTAAGGTTGGAACTAGAGAATTTTTCCAAGCACCTTTTATGTGTGTATGGGGGGGTGTGGGAAGGGAGAAAATTCGTGAGTTTTGAGGGTGAATGGGGGTCCAATTTATAGTGCTCTGGGGTTCTGGACGTGGTGTTGATCTAAGGGTCGGGAATGAATCCCTAGATCCAACGGTAGATACCCGAAATCAAAAGAACAGGAAAAATCGAAAAAACTGCCAAAACTGGGAAGGATGTCCGCCAGGCCATGGCGGTCGCCAGGCGCTGGCGGTCATGTCCCCAAACGCTCAGGCGCTAGTGGTCTATCTCCAAGGCTGCCAGGTGCTGGCGGCCATGTCGCCATGTCCACCGGCACCTGTTTCCAAAAGGGTTCTTTCCTCTCCGGTTTTGATCCTCATTATTCCGGTCTAACTTGATTCCCACGCCCTTCCTTATCAATTTTTTGCCTGTTTTCAACTCCAGAAACAATCCTAACTTGTAGCCTTCCCTCACCCTTCTTCCTAATTTAGTTTTCCTCCTCGTCACTCCACTCCACATGCCATGAATATAAAAAACACATAAGCCAATATACTAACCCTAATTCTGAACGAAAATTAGGGTTAATGAGCTGCTAAGGTCCAGGTTTTTGATGGGCCAATAATGCTGGTGGATCCATATTTAATTGGTCCAGGCTCTCATCCATTTAAATACCCAAAAATCATCTCAATTGGGTCCAAAAATAAATAAAAGACCTAAAACAATTAAATACCCACATTTTATTAATTTCAAAACCTTTAAATATACTAAACTCAGAATTAAATCATCTCCATAATTCCAAGTTAAATATATCGAAAATTCAGAAATAATAAAATATTAACATTCTATTCATTACAAACACATTTCATCTAAAAATCAAATCATCTCATCAATCCATAGACAACAACATATCTGTAATTTAATAAAATTTTAGTGGATCAAATTTGGGGTGTTCACAGATGCCCTTTGTTGTTGATTCTTTAGGAACTGAAGACAAAACAAAGAGAAAAGAATACCAAAATTTGACGGAGTAGGTGCTAATGCTGATGCTGGTATGTATGTGACATGGGTCGGGAATCATCTTATCCCGGGTTTTCAAGGATTTATCTTCCTCCTTGGGGGACTCGGTGTGTGGTTTCGTTGGCAAAGAATCCTCTCATCTAAGCTAACTAGGGATACTATCGTCCTTCCATGGGGTACTCGGGTTTGTTTGCTGGTCATCAACAAAAAATCATCTCATCTCAGCTGACTAGGGATAATACCGTCCTCCCATGGGGTACTCTGGTTTGTTTGCTTGTCATGAACCAAAAATCATTTCATCTTCGCTGACTAGGGATACTACTATCCTCCCATGGGGTACTCAGGTTTTTGATTTCGGTTTGGTAGAATCATCTCATCTACCGGGTCATTAACAAGGAATCATCTCATCCTCACTAACTAGGGATACTATCGTCCTCCTATGGGGTACTCGGGTTTGTTTCGGGATTTTATCGTCCTCCCACAGGGACTCGAGGTTGGCTTGGGACTTTATCTTCCTCCCATAGGGACTCAGGTTTAAGTCATCAACAACGATTCCTCTCTTCTCGGTTAACTAGGGATATCTCTCCTCCCGTGGGGGTGATTTCGGGGTTACCTACTTTCTAGGGATTTTAGTCGTCTTCTCCAGGGTACTCAGGTTTTCTCTCAGTCTCTGGGTTGGTGGGAATCATCTCTTCCCTCCCATGGCACCACATACCTTTTCATCCGCCGTCAGTCAATTCTCGGGGCAATACATGCCCCTCGGGGTAGCATCCCCCAAGGAATTCATCTCCAACCATGGGGTTTCATGCCCCGGGAACGGGGTAGCATGCCCCATGGATTGATTCAAAACGGGGTAGCATGCCCCAAGTGAGTCTTGCAGACACGTGGGGTAGCATGCCCTAGTAAATCAATACATGGGGTTGCATGCCACGGAAATCTGACTCTGATCATATGGGGTAGCATGCCCCTAGCAAATCTCATGGGGTAGCATGCCCCGAGAACATATCACTTAGCGGGGCATCGTACCCCGAGAAACAAAACACATTAGATAACGGGGTAGCATGCCCCAAGAAGCAAAACACACGACGAGGTAGTATGCCCCGAAAAAAAAAAATTCATGTAATGGGGTAGCATGCCCCGAGAAAAACCATACATGGTGTAGCATGCCCCAAGAAACTCGACCTACAATATGTGGGGTAGCATGCCCCGGGAACACAAATGAGGTTGCATACCCCTTATTTCCAAAATGGACCCGTCGTGCCTCCCGCATCAGTTCTTTCAACGCACCAAAAAAACTCGGGGCTCATATCTCCTCGGGTTTTCGGGTTTTTTGGGCCCCCATGTTTAGTGGTTTGGCCAATTTGGTACCCTGACATTTTTTTTGGCCGGGCATATACCCCGAGATTGCATGGGCAGGCCAAACGTATACCCCTGGTCAGGCACCTGCTGACGTGGAGGCTGCCCGGGGTATTTGCGTGTGTTACTGTAGCAAAATGACGTCATTTTAGAGGATTGGCTTTGAGTGAAGTGGACCCCACTAAGCCACCTGTGTCCGACGTGGCATGAAACGGTGTCATTTTCTCACTTAAAACGACGTCGTTTTGCTACAGTAATACGCGCAAATACCCGGGCAGCCTCCACGTCAGCAGGTGCCTGACCAGGGGTATACGTTTGGCCTGCCCATGCAATCTCGGGGTATATGCCCGACCAAAAAAAATATCGGGGTAACAAATTGGCCAAACCACAAAACACGGGGGCCCAAAAAACTCAAAAACCCCATCTCCTCGAACGCCCAAGACAACATACGTCAATTTTTCTAAAAAAAATTGGGGCTTACATATCCTCGAGAATGCCCGAAGTCATCAACTCTTCTATTCCTAAGACTCCATGCCCAATCAACATGAAATGAGTCAGAGGATGTCTTGTCTAGCATCTACTTCTTAAGTGTGGGCATGGCATGCCCGTTGGTCTACTATCCACATTGTCTGAATAATTCGGGCATGCCATGCCCCTCTGGCTATCAACTCTAGGACATGCAAGTCAACATAGGATGATGAACTCTTGATATTATCCCCATTATCTTTCAAATAATTCTACCTTATCCCAGGAATCAACGTCCTATGTCTAAGTGATGCATGACCATGTCCACATTTGTTGTCCTTTCAATGCATGGGGATGCCTCTAGTTTCTACATGCAAATGCCATGACATGTTCCTCTCTTCTTTTCTCTTTTCTCCTCTTTTCCCATTCTCTTTCTCTCTTCTTTTCTCTCTCTTCTTCTCATTTTCCCATCTGCCTTTCTCTCTTCTTTTTTCTCTTCTTCTTCTCCTCTCATTTTCTCCCCTCTTTTCTCACATCTTCTCTCTCTTTTGACTTTTTTCCCTTACTATACCTTTCCCGTTCTCTTCTTATTTCCCTCTCATTCTCTTTTCTATACTGATGATGCAAGTTCTTTCTAGTTCTACGTGGTGTCTCTTTCTTGTTGTTTTTGTTCTCTTTTTTCCTTAATGCAGGTTCCATCTACATCCACACGGTGTGTTCGTATGCAAAATGCCCCCTAATGAACTTTGAAAATCAACCAAGCCGAGGTGAAAGTCAAGCAATTTCAAAACAAAGACAAGTCATCTCATCAAAAATACAAAAGCCTCAAAGCGAAGGACTCCTAGCCACTATGAGCTTATTCACCTCAAATTCTAAGTAGGACCCTAAGGCAACAATTCCATGTCCAAAGGTTCGATGAATGGAAAATCTTCTTGCAAAACCAAGTCAGTGGACAAGTGGTTATCCCCTTTGAATTAGGATGGAGGCGATATGTCGGGATGGCGGTGCATGGCCGAGTGATGTATTTTTAATGTGCAATCCTTGCTTTGAGGAACAATATAGTCCAGTGTGCGGGTATATCTTTGTTACTGGCTACTATCCCCAATCATTTTGGCCCTAACATTTGCCTAGGCTGCCCTCTCGGGTTTTCAACCTAGCAGGCTTGTCCTAACTTTTGCCTAGGCCGCCCCTTCGGGTTTTCAACCTAGCAGACTTTCTTTTTTCTTTTTTTCTTTTTCCTTTTTTTTTATTTTTTATGTGCGGGTAGCAGCCACAGACACACGGGATCACTAAGCTCGGGGAAGATGGAGATCGCTCGAGGTCGGATATACTCAGATGACAATCGGGGAGGTAGACTATCAGCTTCAAAGAGGGATTGATGAGGAATCCAAGAGTCACAAGAGGCCACCACTGGAGGAGTATGCTGACCGAATGCTAGGTGAATCCATTTGAGAGAGCCAGGTTTGATTGACAACCGCAACTTCATGGGAGTTGGTAAAAAAATCTGAGAAAAAGGCCTTATTTGTAAGTTTCTGGTCATGCAAAATAGACATTCTAAATGCAACAAATGCACAGCGGAAACCCGAAAACACATGAAGGATCCACGTGAAGCAGCTAAACCGAACAACAAAAACAAACATACCTGAAACGGTTAGGATCTTTCACTTAACTTAAGAACCGAATCAGCTAGAGCCGGAAAGAAATCCTGCTCCTCAACGGTATCGACACGAACTGTCAATCACCGGCAAGAATCATTTCATGATCTCTAACCCCCGAGCACTCCCGAACCGTGGTGCTAGCTACGGATTTCCAGGAGCTATATGTGGTGTCTATGGTATCTCTTTCTTTCACAAAGAAGAGAGGAAGATATGTGTGTGTTTTTTTCTCTGAAAAACTCATAATTCAGAATGCAAGAGTGAGAGAGGGAGAGCATGATCAGATCACAAAAACACACCCAATTAGTGCATAGTTAATCAGACAAAATGGCCAACATAACGACAAACATAATGGTCCACCAAAAAGAGGATTACGATGGCCATTATCTTGTCAACCACTAGTGCACTAACCAACACATCACAGCACTTATTTTGGTTAAATAATTCTGACAATCACTTAACCAAACCAGCCCAAAACGACCCTGGTCCAACCACACCCGGTCAAACCATGGTCCAACCACGGTTCAACCAGCTGCTCTAATCAACGATTCTATGTGTGTGACCCTGTAGGCACTTGTAACGTCCGACAATATGAGTTTACAATTATAAGCAAAGAGCGGCGTCTAGCAACACATCATTGCTACCCGAACGACAAGATCAGTACTGATTTAATATGCCTCGGAAACATGTCATCGTCCTTTCGTCCCATTATCAAGATTAAACACAAGACATGGAATATGTCAATCTCGCATATGTTTAATCTCGGTTTCTTGATCCTAGAGCTAACTGTGTGAAGCGGATACTAATGATATCACCATATCATAATCCGAGCACGGCCGTGCATTTACAGTTCAACTCTATCAAGAAACCATCCAATAATATACCCGTTATATGGGTTGGACGAATCCTCTCTGGATCAAAAAAAAAACACTACACATTTATCATATACCCAATGATTATACTAAGTCTACTCATTTACGAAATAGCCAAGAGTAATATCAAAGTATAGGACTCATATGTTGGGAACCTTGATGATCACAGGTCTAAGGACAACACATATAAGAACCGCTAATGACAATCATATAACGTTCCATGTAGCGTTCTTATGTGGGTCAGTCGAGTGCACAAGTTCTCTAACTTGTACCCGTATGTAGAATTAATATCTCATATAATTCTCAACACACGCTAGTTTTAATTTATTATTACAACCCATCCATAATAATAATCGACTAGGGACATTTTAAGAATACAAAGTATTCTAGGGTTATAAATATGTGCAAGCGATTATCTCATAATCATATTTATTGGAATAACCTTAATGTATATACATGACTACAATCATCCACTGATTGGCTTTTGGGCATATTACTAACAATCTCCCACTTGCACTAAAGCCAATCAACCATGTATCTAATACCAATGGATGCGCAATGACCATCATGCTTCTGCTGCGTGAGTGGCTTCGTCAAGGGATCTGCTACATTGTTCTCAGAAGGAACTCTGCACAGCCTGACATCACCTCTATCTATGATCTCTCTAATAAGATGATAGCGTCGGAGTATATGTTTGGATCTCTGGTGGTATCTAGGCTCTTGAGCCTGTGCGATTGTCCCATTATTGTCACAATAGAGCTCAATCGGACTCTCAATACTAGGAACCACCCCAAGTTCAGTTACGAACTTCTTAATCCAAACAGCCTCTTTCGACGCATCTGAGGCAGCAATGTACTCAGCCTCGGTTGTAGAGTCTGCAACTGTCTCTTGCTTAGAACTCTTCCAGCATACAGCACCACCTCCAAGACAAAACACATAACCTGATTGCGATCTGAAGTCATCCCTGTCTGTTTGGAAGCTAGCATCTGTGTAACCCTTTACAATAAGCTCATCAACGCTTCCACACACAAGAAATGCATCCTTAGTCCTTCTCAAGTACTTAAGGATGTTCTTAACTGTTGTCCAGTGACTCTCACCAGGATCAGCTTGGTATCTGCTTGTGACACTCAAAGCATAAGCGACATCCGGTCGAGTACATAACATGGCATACATGATAGATCCTTTTGCCGAAGCATAAGGGATCTTACTCATCTGCTCTCTCTCCTTAGTCGTACTAGGACATTGATTCTTTGAGAGAGCTACGCCATGTGACAAGGGCAAGAATCCTTTCTTGGAGTCTTGCATGCTAAACCTCTTTAGCACCTTGTCAATATACGTACTCTGACTTAGCCCGAGAAGCCTTTTGGATCTATCTCTATAGATCTTTATACCTAACATATAGGCACCTTCTCCTAAGTCCTTCATCGAGAAATTCTTCCCTAACCAAGTCTTTACAGACTGTAGCGTCGGAATATCATTCCCAATGAGTAGAATGTCGTCAACATACAACAACAAGAAAACAATAGTGCTCCCACTAACCTTCTTGTAAACACATGGCTCATCTTCATTTTTAATGAAACCAAACTCTTTGATTACTTCACTAAAACGAAGATTCCAACTCCTAGAAGCTTGCTTTAATCCATAAATGGACCTTTGCAACTTGCATACCATCTTAGCATTTTCTGGATCAACAAAACCTTCAGGTTGTGTCATGTACACATCCTCATGAAGATTTCCATTAAGGAAAGCTGTTTTGACATCCATTTGCCATATCTCATAATCATGGTATGCTGCTATAGCCAATAGAATCCGAATGGATTTAACCATGGCAACTGGTGAGAAAGTTTCATCATAGTCAATACCATGAACTTGTTTGAAACCTTTCGCGACCAATCGCCCTTTAAAGGTAATCACATTACCATCCATGTCGGTCTTTTTCTTAAAGACCCATTTGCACCCTATGGGTTTTACCCCTTCAGGTGGATCAACCAAGGTCCATACCTTGTTTTCATACATGGATTCCATTTCCGAATTCATGGCTTCTAGCAACTTCTTAGAGTCCGGACTCATAACGGCCTACTGATAGGAAGTGGGCTCATCCTCATCTGTGAGCATCACATCTCCAGTATGAGTCATAAGAAATCCATATCTCTCAGGCTCATACCGTATCCTATACGACCTACGCGGTCCATGTGTTATGGGTACAGGATTCTCATCCACAACATCTTGTGGTTCCTGTCCTTGTTCCATCTCAGCCTCTAGATCTCGAACTTCTTCGAGTTCTATTTTTCTCCCACTGATTCCTCTAGAAATAAATTTTTTTCTAGAAAAATAGCTGTCCGAGCAACAAACACTATGTGGTCGGTGGGATTATAGAAGTAATACCCTTTTGTTTCCTTAGGGTATCCTACAAAAAGGCACTTCTCGGATTTAGGGCCGAGTTTATCTGATGCTTCACGTCTCACGTAAGCCTCACAACCCCAAATTCTCATAAAAGACAAATTGGGACGCTTCCTGGTCTATATCTCATATGGTGTCTTTTCAACCGATTTAGATGGAACACGGTTAAGTGTAAATGCAGCACTCAATAATGCATGTCCCAAAAATGAAGAAGGAAGGTCAGCTTGACTCATCATCGAACAAACCATGTCTAACAATATGCCTCCTTTCGGATACACCATTCCATTGAGGCGTACCCGGTGGAGTGAGCTGTGATACTATACCACACTTCTTTAGATGATCAAGAAATTCTCGGCTTAAGTATTCACCTCCTCGATCTGATCGAAGCATTTTAATGCTCTTGCCGAGTTGATTCTGTACTTCATTCTTGGATTCTTTGAACTTTTCAAAGGATTCTGACTTGTGTCTCATAAGATACACATAGCCATATCTACTGTAATCATCAGTAAATGTAATGAAGTATTGAAAATGACCTCTAGCCTGTGTAGACATAGGTCCGCATACATCTGAATGTATTAGACCTAACAAGTCCGAAGCTCTCTCACCTTTACCGGCAAAAGGAGCCTTTGTCATTTTGCCTAATAAACATGACTCACATGTCTCATATGATTCAAAATCAAATGGGTCTAGAATTCCATCTTTATGGAGTTTAGCAATATGAGTCTCGTTTATATGGCCCAAACGACAATGCCAAAGGTAGGTTTCATTAGAATCGTTTATTCTAACCTTCTTCGTATTAACGTTATAGATTGGCGTTTCTAGGTTTAGAACATACAAACCATTGCTCAAATATGCACCACCATAATAAATATCATTGAAATAAATAGAACAACATTTGTTCTTTATTACAAATGAAAAGCCTTTCTTGTCCAGACAAGAAACATAAATCAAATTCCTGCTTTTAGTAGGCACATAATAGCAATCATCAAGTTCCAAAACCAAACCACTCGGTAAAGAAAGATAATAAGTCCCTACGGCTAATGCAGCAACCCTTGCTCCATTTCCAACGCGTAGGTCTGTCTCACCCTTTGCCAATCTCCTACTCTTTCTTAGTTCCTGCACATTTACACAAATGTGAGAACCACATCCGGTATCTAATACCCATGATGCAGAGATAGAGAAATTAGCTTCTATAACGAAAATACCTGAAGTGGAATTCTCACTTCCCTTCTTCTTCTTTACCTCTTCAAGGTAAACAGGGCAGTTGCGCTTCCAATGGCCCGGTTTATTGCGATGGAAACAATGTCCTTCCTTTGCAATACCACCCTTGGGTTTCAGCACGTGGTCACAAGAAGATGCACATGCACCAAACTTTTTGGCACATTTCTTCTTCTTGTTGAACTTTGCTTTACCCTTTTCTGTGCCATTTCCAATCATCAAAATGTTGGATTTGTTTGCCCTCATTTGTTGCTCAGCTGTTCCCCACATGTTAAGCAACTTTGACAATGATTTGTCAAGATGATTCATATTGAAGTTCATGACAAATTGGCTGCAACTGTCCGGCAATGATTGCAAGACTAGATCAACCGCCAACTCCTTTTGCAAAGGAAAACCAAGACCCTCAAGGCTTTCAATGTAACCACTCATTTTGAGCACATGAGGTCTCACGGGTGATGACTCTGCCATCCTGCATTGGAACAATGCCTTAGAGGTCTCATACCTCTCATGCCTTGCTTGCTCATCAAAGAGCATCTTTAGGTGTTCGATCATATAGAACGCCCCCATGTTCTCATGTTGCTTCTGAAGCCCAGATTCCATGGCTATTAGCATAAGACATGCGACATCCAATGCATCATCAAGATGCTTCTTGTAAGCATCCCTTTCTGCCCTAGGAGAATTAGGCGCCGGTTCAATCGGAACAGGCCCTTCAAGGACATACAGCTTCTTTTCTTGTTTGAGGACAATCCTCAAATTGCGATACCACTTTAGGAAATTATTCCCATTCAGCTTTTCCTTCTCAAGGACCAATCGCAATGATAGTGTACCTGTGTTTTGTGCCATGGTAGCTCTACAACAAAGATCAACTCACACAAATAAGAGTCATGTATACATAAATCATTTAACAAGGAATTTTATTAAATGGTGCTCCTACTATGAAAACAAAATAATCATGAGTAGGCCAAGATCCATATTTCACTACAATATAAGTCAGCTTTGGCTGATCGCCTACATCATAGCTATTTAGGTAGACAACTCTTGTCAATTACATCTCATGTAACTCTTGGATAGTTGAGCGAACAACACTTGTTCTTGTCTATCTCGTAGACATTACTCAACTCCTTGCCTCTAAGTCCTTAATCCTATTAAGATGACCTAGTTAAGTCCAAACCCACAATAAGCAGTTCTGATATTACAATTATCCAATCGCAACTTGCTAGGATAAACATTGGCACCTTGCTTTGGCAAAACCTACCAAGTATTGATCTAAGCAATGATGAGTGCTTATCATGGAAGGCAACTAAGAACTTAATATTTACATCAACATATGTTCATACATCACATGCATATAATCAACAAATCATATATATTGATGTTATGTAAATTTGGAAACCAAAAATACATGTAAACATCGATGCCCATAAGTGAACATTGATGTCTTTGAGAATCTGATTCTCCCCAACACCTTGGTAATGCACAAGGACATCAATGTCCATTGCTGAACATCGATGTCCATTGGCCTCGGGTACTCCAGGACATCGATGTCCAGTCATGAACATCGATGTCCTTGAGGCTCTGGAAGTCCAAACTATTTGGAAGAGCTCAAGAACATCGATGTTCAACTCTTGGACATCAATGTTGGAAAGTTCCGAAGGTTCATTGGCCTCTGGAACTCAAGAACATCGATGTTCAACTCTTGGACATCGATGTTGGAAAGTTCTAAAGGTCTATTGGCCTCTCGAACTCAAGAACATCGATGTTCAACTCTTGGACATCGATGTTGGAAAGTTCCGAAGGTCTAAAATCTTGGCAGTAGTTTTGAACATTGATGTCTAACCTTTAAACATCGATGTTTGAGACTTCTAGAACACAAGGACATCGATGTCCTATCATGAACATCGATGTCCATTGGTCTCTGGAATCTCAAACCAAGCTCACAAGGCTTTTGGACATCGATGTTCAATCTTGAACATCGATGTTCGTGGGATTCTGCTAAGGCCAACCTTCATGGAACATCGATGTTATGCCGCATAACATCGATGTCCAGTAGGCTCAGCCAAGGCTAATTTCACGTGGACAGCGATGTCCATCTGATGAACATCGATGTCCTGGCCCTGCTACACATGAGCGACAATCGTTCCTTCCGAAAACCGACAATCGATTTTCGTTTTGTCGAACCCCTTCGACTTACTGCCAATTACGCCTTGATTGATATCACATACCAATCAAGTTCTTGTTGTCAAAACACTTTTGACACAAACCAACATCAACATATATATCACTTTTACATAGTTGAAAACAATATATCATGATCATGCTTTATCACATAGAACATATCATGTATATTTATAGAACATATCAAACAAATGCACATAAATTCGGTTTAGAACTTCACAAGAGGCTCCGCTACCACTGTAAGTTTCCGGTCATGCAAAATAGACATTCTAAATGCAACAAATGCACAGCGAAAACCCGGAAACACATGAAAGATCCATGTGAAGCAACTAAACCGAACAACAAAAACAAACATACCTGAAATGGTTAGGATCTTTCACCTAACTGAAGAACCGAATCAGCTAGAGCCGGAAGGATATCCTGCTCCTCTACGGTATTGACACGAACAGTCAATCACCGGCCGGAATCATCTCACGATCTCCAACCCCCGAGCACTCCCGAACCGTGGTGCTAGCTACGGATTTCCGGGAGCTATATGTGGTGTCTATGGTATCTCTTTCTTTCACAAAGAAGAGAGGAAGATATGTGTGCGTTTTTTGCTCTGAAAAACTCAGAATTCAGAATGCAAGAGTGAGAGAGGGAGAGCATGATCAGATCACAAAAACACACCCAATTAGTGCATAGTTAATTAGACAAAATGGCCAACATAATGGCAAACATAATGGTCCACCAAAAAGAGGATTATGACGGACATTATCTTATCTACCACTAGTGCACTAACCAACACATCACAGCACTTATTTTGGTTAAATAATTCAGACAATCACTGAACCAAATCAGCCTAAAACAACCCTGGTCCAACCACGGTCCAACCATGGTCCAACCACACCCGGTCGAACCATGGTCCAACCACGGTTCAACCAGCTGCTCGAATCAGCGATTCTATGTGTGTGACCCTATAGGCAATTGTAACGTCCGGCAATAATTGTAAACTCATTTACAATTATAAACAAAGAGCGGCGTCTAGCAACACATCATTGCTACCCGAACGACAAGATCAGTACTGATTCAATATGCCTCGGAAACTTGTCATCGTCCTTTCGTCCCATTATCAAGATTAAACACGAGACATGGAATATGTCAATCTCGCATATGTTTGATCTCGGTTTCTTGATCCTCGAGCTAACTGTGTGAAGCGGATACTAACAATATCACCATATCATAATCCGAGCACGGCCGTGCATTTACAGTTCAACTCTATCAAGAAACCATCCAATAATATACCCGTTATATGGGTTGGACGAATCCCCTCTGGATCATACAAAACCCACTACACATTTATCATATACCCAAAGATTACACTAAGTCTACTCATTTACGAAATAGCCAAGAGTAATATCAAAGTATACGACTCATATGTTGGGAACCTTGATGATCACAGGTCTAAGGACAACACATATAAGAACCGCTAATGACAATCATATAACGTTCCATGTAGCGTTTTTATGTGGGTCGGTCCAGTCCATAAGTTCTCTAACTTGTACTCGTATGTAAAATTAATATCTCATATAATTCTGAACACACGCTAGTTTTAATTTATTATTACAACCCATCCATAATAATAATCGACTAGGGACATTTTAAGAATACAAAGTATTCTAGGGTTATAAATATGTGCAAGCGATTATCTCATAATCATATTTATTGGAATAACCTTAATGTATATACATGACTACAATCATCCATTGATTGGCTTTTGGGCATATTACTAACATTACCATTACAATCAACACTGTGGCGTGTTCATCTAGTACTAACTTCTATCCTTCCACTGAATTAATTTGGGAACCACTAATTTATAGACCGGGTCTGTTGCCAGAATGCCTAGGTATCCATGAATGTGGTGTTTAGGTTTGAAATTTTTTCGTGGAAGGCTAAAGGTGACGAGTGTCTGATATAGCGGTGTTTGATGGGAGGCAAAAGGTAGCAAGAGAACACTTGTCTTCTTTAGTATAATTTCACTGCTTCCAACAAATGGGTGATGAATCAACATTCAAGCACTAAGGGTCACTTCCTCGTTTTTCTTTTTCTTTTTTCGATTTTTCTTCCTCTTTTTTATTTTTTCGAGGAGAAGTGGCCCTTATGAAGAAGTGCATTCGGAAGCGACTCTTTCTTCTTCAAGGTGGATGTGATGGGGTTAACACGGTTATCGGGTTGGAAAGATGTTGGAAGGTCAGATGGGATGTATGTTTAAAGATTGGTGAGGGTAAGTGTTTGGAAATCGACTAAGGTTGACGGAATGCAGGTAAATATTTGGGTCACATTCATAGAATCAAGTCTTCGTAGTTCGTTTTACGGTCCCCTCAATTAATCCAATGGAATTCATGAAGCGATACACAATAAATCTGCCACATATGCACAAAAAATAAGGAAGTCCAGATTTTATTCCTTATGTGAAAATCAAAGTACAATTATCAGATCATTGCTTCTTTCGACTCGACTCAATTCCTGGATTCTAAATATCAACTATGATGCCACTCCTACTTGTTTGTCATCATTCTATCCATACCCAACAATTCATTCTATGGTCTCCAGCTGACTTTCTCTGGCACTTCTCGTTCACCCCTAGGAATGCGTCACCTCCATTGTCATCTTTGCCTTCACCTCCTTGCCTTCTCCATTGTCTCCTTGTCGTGCTTCCACCATCATTCTCACCGCCATCTTCATTGCTTTCCAATTGTTAGGGTCACGTCTTGTTCAATTGAGATGGCCCAACGGCAATGTCTCAACCCGTCGACTTAGCTCATCGTCTTCCACTCGACACCTCAGCCATACTCATCAACTTGACATGTTAGCTCGGCTCCTCGGTTTGGCTCAACAACCTGGTTCCTCAACTCAACTTCAGTTCACAAATAAAAGCTAGGGCTTACATCTCTCTTCCTGGGAGAACGCCCAACCAGGTCATCTCTTCTCACCTTTATACCATAAGTACTGGGACTTACATCTCCTCTCATGAGAAGGCCCAAGCATCCCAACTCCTTTCATCTCAACATCCCTTGATATGACTTCCATTGCCTCCACTATATCATTGTCCGTTTTCCACTCATGGGGTTATTAGCTTGGGATATGTCCATGATTTCTAATGTTTCCACGATTTCCTTCCAACTAAGGTATTACCCACCCATGGTATCCTAAAGGCTCAATTTTCTAGTGATAAAGCACATAGTCATCAGGAATCCTAGATTTGGGCTTTGTTTTCTTTCAAATCATGGTAGGAAAACATGATGAAATACACTCGCAAATCATTCTCCAGAAATAATTTTTTCCTCTTTTCAAAAGCAAATTTCTCTATTTTTTTCTTTTAAGACCAAAAATCAAGAAGATGAAAACTTTTTCTTAAAACGACACACCTCAGGCTAAAAATCTTTTGTTTGAAAAATATGTGATGCGACAAGTGTAATTCCCTAAAACAAGGTAGATTGACTAAAAATATGTGGGAACTAGGGGATAACACTAGAAATTCATCACCGACTTGAACACTACAATCCTCCTAGGGTTTGCTTACTAGATTTTTCGATTCACAACACCCTAAGCCGAGCTAGCACGGTGGCCCGCATATTTAATCTCCCTCTTTTTGTTTTTCTAGTTTTCTATTTGTTTTTTTTAGGGTGATACTATGACGCACGCATAACAAAAGAAATGCAACACATAAATGCAATACGAATTCACACAAACATTCTTCACAGAAATGCACGTACCATGTACTGATTCATTATGCATAAGATGCTCAAGGTATGCAGCTGGTTGGGGGCTAAAGAACTGTTGCTAAGGGATAGCTTGGCCTACACACATGTGACGTAGGACGTCGCTTGAGGTCACTGGCCTATTAACCCCTATCATTGCCAAACGGCGAAAAATTGGTCCACTCTGGCCGATAATCCCGTAGGACGGTATGTACCGGACCAGAATTCCCTCACCCTCTTATGGTAGAAGCTTCAAAACATATACATGAATGCAAGGCACGTACATGACAAACACAATGCATACACTAATCAATGATTGCACATATTCTCTTAAACTGTCTATGCCCCTAGTGGAGTCGCCAATTGTGAGTACCCGACCCAAAACATTGGGTGTATTAAACACCTTCTTCTTAACCATCATCATTGTGTTTGGTGTCTCCACTTGAATTTTATTAAAGGGCAAAATTCAAGCAAAAAACCTTCCTTAGGCAACCAATGACTCCATAAGGCAACCGATAGCGAACCAAAGACATGGACCCCAGGGTTCGCCACGGATAGGAAGGTGTTAGGCACCCATCCATGTTGGGGCGAGACCATGTGCAATCAAAGATAAATACATACCATGCAAAAAAAACACAAAACAAAAAAAAAAACAGAATTAGAGGACAAAACAAAAATAAACAAATAATTGAGCTTACTTTTCAATCCACTAAAAACTGCCTACGTACCCCCTTTCATTGGTTTAAAGCTCACGTAGTTTTTAGCATGCATCACATAAAAATCACATCATCAGAATCATCACATCACGGCAACAGATAATCGAGAAAATTGGAACGAGTTACCTCTTGTAGCCCTCCTCTTGCTCCTATGCGCTTACCACTTTGCAATAGAATCTGGGCAGAATTCAGGGAATTCGGAGTAGAAGGAGGCCGAACTGGTGTATGGTCTGAACAGCATAAATGTAGAGCTACCTCTTAGCTTGTTAGGGACACCAAGATCGCAGCAAATCGACATCTACAGCTCTAGATATTGTCAAAATACTAAGACTGCTTCCACTAGAACCTTCCTCTCGGGTTTAGCACTTCTCCTCCACCGATTTGCTTGAACCCGCCTTCTTCTTCTTTTCTTGATCTTCTATTCCTACTGACTCTTTGCTACTCCTCTCCACGAAATTCTTTCGACCCTTCAAAGGGTTCGTATGGTTGGAATTAGAGAATTTTTCCAAGCACCCAGCTTCTGTGTGTATAGAGGGGGAAGGGAGAGAATTCGTGAGTTTTGAGGGTGAATGGGGGTCCTATTTATAGTGCTCTGGGGGTCTGGATGTGGTGTTGATCTAAGGGTCATGATTGAATCCCTAGATCCAACGGTAGATACCTAAAATCAAGAGAACAGGAAAAATCGAAAAAACTGCCAAAACTGGGAAGGATGTCCCCAGGCCATGGCGGTCATGTCGCCATGTCCGCCGGCACCTATTTCCAAAAGCGTTCTTTCCTTTCTGGCTTTGATCCTCATTATTCCAGTCCAACTTGATTCCCATGCCCTTTGTTATCAATTTTTTATCTGTTTTCAGCACTAGAAACACTCCTACCTTGTGGCCTACCCTCACCCTTCTTTCTAATTTAGTTTTCCTCCTCCTCACTACACTCCACATGCCATAAATATCAAAAGCACATAACGCAATATACTAACCCTAATTCTAACTGAAAATTAGAGTTAATGAGCTGCTAAAGTCTTGGTTTTTGATGGGCCAATAATGCTGGAAGATCCATATTTAATTGGTCCAGGCTCTCATCCATTTAAATACCCACATCTCAATTGGGTCCAAAAATAAATAAAAGACCTAAAACAATTAAATACCTACATTTTATTAATTTCAAAACCTTTAAATATACTAAACTAAGAATTAAATCATCTCAACAATTCCAAATTAAATATAACAAAAATTCAGAAATAATAAAATATTAATATTCTATTAAATTAGAAACACATTTCATCTAAGAATCAAAACTTCTCATCAATCCATAGACAACAACATATCTATAATTTAATAAAATATTAGTGGATCAAATTTGGGGTGTTCACATTTGCACGCTAGTCGCTTCCCTAAACTTTGGGTTAGGCCTAAATCTATCCTTCCTGTTAATTGTTTTGGTGGTAAACAAATTTAGTTGGACAAAAGGATTCTTTTACAAATTGAATGTTCATGGTACGTGCATTCTAGTTTTTTTTTTAATTATTTATTTCAATTTTTTTTAATCTTTAACCTAAAGCTTCGGGGATAAAAAGTATTTAAACCATCTATTATTATTTGTTTTGATTCGTGATAACTTTTTTCTTTTCTTTTGCCGGAACATAGAACATAGATGCTTTATTACAACATAGAAAATTAAATTATAATTTATAATACGTAAAACCTAGACAAAAACAAATCTTGGTACCCGGTGATTAACATAATATTTACTAAAATTAGAATGACCTGCTCAAGTGCCACGGTGCTCCTATTCTCTCCACAGATCATGGTATTATAACTTGAAGTCTAGCTTCCTCGGACGTTGACGTTTGTAACACCATTGCCAGGTTGTTGGTGTCGCCGTCGTTGTCATCTCTATCATCCACGTAATCCTCACCGGTGTCGGTGATTCCGCTGCCGCCTCCTTCAACAGTAGCCAACACCGGTTGAAACTTCACAATGATAGATCGGAATCCGAGCGAAGAAATTGACTGAAGCTCAATTTACTTATCAATCCGAAGACTAATTCTACAACTCAATTAATTTCTTGAATCCCTTGGGTTTCCTTAGGCTTTGTTGTACACTACAGTGTATGATAGACTAGAAATTGGTTAAGCAAATGGCTTAATCGATAGATGTCAACCCCACCTAGGCCTAGCACATTACAAGTAGTTAAAAAGGATCATGGGATGTCTAAAGAAGTCTGCTGATTATATTTTTGTCAGTAAGTAGGAAAATGTCCTTCTTGGTTGAATAGACAAGCATTGATCATGGAAAAGATCTAGATGGTAGAAAAGTCTACATCTAGATATATGCTCTTACTAAATGATGGCGCCATATCATAAAATAGTAAGAAATGATCATGTGTATTCTTGTCTTCGATTGATGCTAAATGAGTAGCTCTCGCTTCAGCAGTGTAAAAGTTTTTTTTGGTTGAACAAGTTCTTGGATTATATAATGGATAATGCATAGGACACTGATCTAGTGTTAGTCAACTATGACAGTGAGGTTGCAATTTTCATTGCCAAGAATAGTTAGTTTCACCAAATAAGTAGACATCAAATACAACTATGCAAAAGGCATTGTTGTATGCAAGGTTGTGAATGAGAAGTATCTGTCTACAAGAGACAAGTGATCAGCTGCACTGTTTAAGCCTTTACCTTGGGATGTGTTTGTGGAACACATTAGGAATTAAAATCATGTAGGCTTAAGTACTTCAATAAATGCTTATTATTTTCCCAGAGTTTACAACATGTGTTTAATGTTCTTGCTATCAAATAAGTTGATTTGCATACATACATATGGATGAATGTTATGCACATTCTTCATTTATTTGTTTAAGAGTATGTCGAGTAGACACGAGGTTAGCCCTCTCACACGGGCAACCGCCACCTTATCTTAGTGATAAGTGGAGATGAGACAGATTTTAAGCAAAATTATCAGACGGATAATTTGAGAGCTTGTGGCTTAAAATCATGATTGTCGATTATATAATGAGAGAAGGTCATTTTTAACGTTGGAATATGTTCACCGAGTCTACTTAGTGGGCCAGATGTGGGTTCAAGTTGATGTGTAGATCGAGGAACTCAAATTTGGACACGTATGGTGTCTAAATATCATATGTACAGTATTCCGTATGGGAAAGACAAATGCTCCACGGGATAGGAGGAAAAGCTGTAGCACATGTTTCACACCATGTGTGCGATTTGTCGACCAAACGGGTTTACATAAGTTCAATCTCCGCTTATTGTTGTGTGAGCCCTAGAGCCCTTTGTGGTGGCTCTACTACGTACTCTCAGGACTCCGATCAGGTACTTGAGATTCAGCTTGATGTTTGCTATCTTAGTGTGTTGCCAAAAGACCATGGACACTGAGTCGGTCTGGCGGGACATGTCTAGAAAAGCAAGTTAAGTTGAGTGAAGGGGATCGTGAGAAGAGGAAGGTCATTGACCGAAATCACATTAGTTTGTATTCACCGGTGCACCAATTATCACATACGGTTATAATTGTGAATACAATGTATCTTTAAAAGAGAGATCTTCGGCAGATTTCTAATGCGATTTATGATTCAGGGTACTTGCATACTTTTTGATCTACTTGCAGGTTTATTCTTGATGAGAGGCTATATATTCCTAACAGACGTATAGCATTTAGCTCTCACAGTATGCTGGTCGCACGGTTCTACTTCCCTGTATGAATGTTTCCAGTTTTTGATGAGAATCTGTTTCTCATGATTGTGTTTATGACCACTCCAATTATGTGTGAGTGGAGATGTTGGAAAATAGTGAGTCCACCCATAAAGGGTGCTCACTTAAGCCCAACTAGGCCCAACTAATACATTATATAAGCCACCACAAGGGGAAGCTGATTGATATGGATTATATAATGTTACACATTAGTTAGGTAAAAACACAAATAACCTGCATATTGCATTTTAGGGTTTAGACCGTGGAAACTAGGAGGCCGATCCGACACACTGTGACGGTCTCCACCGACCAGTGATTCAAGTCGTGGCTCCCGATTCTAACAACCGCTTCCGCTTCACTCTTACATATAAGTGTTCTTATCTATGTTATGTACATGTACATGAATTCCTTCATGGGTAGCGGAGCCCTAGGCTTGTTTTCTGGTTTACTCTATGATTTTGTGTAAATCAGAAATATTTTTTTTACCGTTAATTTGCAATGAAGCTGCAATGGTATCCTTCATGTCGATTGATTAATTAATTGGGAATTGATGTGTTTCATTAATCGAATTTGTTCGTTTCACTATTCAATCCCAATTTTTTTTATTGATTAATGATGTGCATGATTGTATACCCTTTTCAATTACCGATTAATATTTGTTATTAATCAATGGAAAACACATGGTTTTTGACCATGGAAAGCATATGGTTGCATTGATTGGTGAATAATGGATCTGTGTTTTTTTTCTGGTTTAAAAAAAAACAAGAGAAGACCCAACCATATGGTTGCGATACTGCTCGTCCCCGGAACGGTGGCTCGCAGAGGAGGCTTGTGGAGGTGGCAATGGATCGTCGAGGGCCTCTAGGTGGCGGCTGACGGGTGTCTCGAGGAGCGCGACCGGAGGGGGCAGGCGATGTTCGTCGTCGTCGCGCCATTCTGTGCTGTTGCGCCCTCGTCGGTCATTGTCACCGACTGAGGCGGGCGGCGCGGGCTGCAGAGCACGATCTGCACGCGTGACCAGCAACAGTGTGGCTGCTGCGGTGGTGTTCATCGCCACCCCGCCTTGTGGCTCCGGCGGAATCGTCCACCATTGTGGTGGGTTGCTCCGGTGGGAGCATTCTCTCGACGGCAGCTGGTCACTGTGGGGGAGAAAGAGATGAAACCCTAAGGTTTCATCCGATGCCTCCCACGTGTCAGCAATTTATAAATAAAAAATTTGGAGGGCTGCGAAGCCGGCTAGCCGAGTCGCACGCACGAGCAGAGCCGCGCCACTGATCCAAAGTGATATGGGCTCTGGTCTATTTTTTCGGGCGTCTGGAGTCATATGGATTTTTTTTATGGACATAACGTCTTCTTAATTTTTGTTTTGTATGGTCTATATTAAATTAATGGTTTAGTTACCTATATTAGACATATGGTCTAATTTTTTTATATATGGCCTACAATATAAAATTGGCTTGTTTTATGCATTATAAAATTGGCTTGTTTTAGACAAACGGTCTAAAATTATTTTCTTTCTATCCACATATGGTTGAATAAAATAATGTAGACTTATTTTAGGCATATGGTCTATATTATTATTTTTATTGGGTCTGAGACATGATAAAATAACTACAAGTCTAATATTATTTTTGGAAATAATTTTTTTTAGACATATGGTCTAAATCAATTTTTTTTTCTATAGACATATGGTCAAAGAAAAAATAATAATAATCGATTTCTTTTAGACATATGGTCTAAAAAAAATTAATTTTATTTTTGGTTTATGACCTAGATAAAATTAAATTGTCTATCTTAGACATACGGTCTAAGTAAGTTTTATTTTATGGGCTTACTGCCTAAATAAAATAAAATAGTCGAGACACGAGTCTGATATTATTATTATTTTATTAGAAGAAATGTTGAGTATAAAAATAAATTTTTTTGGACACACGGTCTAAATAAGTTTTATATTTATAGATCTTGACCTTGGTAAAATTTGTCCATGTTAGACATATGGTCTAATCATATTTTATTCTGCGGCATACGGCTTAGAATAAAATTACGAAGGATTCTAATGTTTTTCTTAATAGATCCAGATAAAGAAATTAGTCACTTGGACTAATTCTTTTGACATAAATTTTGTGTTTATGTTTTATCACCAATAATATACAATCCAAATATTTCTAGACCATTTTCTTTATGAATTTGGCACGAGAAATATTTACCCAACGGTTCAACCATGCGTAATACACGATTACCTGCTTTAATGTTAATTGGTTTAACATTATGAATTAATTGCTATTTAGTTTAGCATCACATGTTAATTAGTTTAACATTGTTGGGTTGTTCAACTTATAATCCACATGGGAATATAAAATTATGCTTGACAAATATGTTGTCTGGAGCATGATTAATGCTTAGCTATGTTATTGGTTAACTTAATTTTCATTTTGCATTCAACTTTAGGACGATGACTAGGAACATAGTGAACTTTCAACTCCGGGTTATGCATGTGACTATTAACTTAGCCAATCGAAGCTTAGCATTATACATGTACGTCATTATACCTTATATGTGATCCTTGTGTATTTCATTTGTTAAATATAATTACTGCTTCATAAGTTATCGTCGCATAGCTCAACAAAAGGTTGATGCTTAATGGCGATTATTATGAAATCTAGAATTTAGTATTCCAATATGTGCTGGTAGAGCGAAAGTGCTCTTGTGATCATTAATGTAGTCATGAAAGTTGAAGACATATCGGTATGGCAAACCATACAATGCAAAATACTGTTGTAAAAAAAGTGTTGCAATGATGACCAAATGGGTCATTCTCCAATGATGAAATTGGACAGTATAAATTGGTACTTTACTTTGCATGAGTTAGCAAACTTTGTGTTTGCGGCAGTTTTATTTTGTGTGTAACTGAATATGATTCTTAGTGAATTAAAGACTCAGTAGCCACAATTGAAATTGTATGGAGATGTGATACTTGATCAACGTTAACATGGAGATTAAACGCTTTGTCATGCAAGTGGCAACAATACGGTGTTGCTTAAATACTCATATCATACAAGTTGCTCTTGTGTAACATATGAGAAGTAATCTTACATGATAGATGTCTTTTCTGACATCTCTTGGTTTTAGTAACCATACATGCTTTCATGACAAATTGTAAAATTGATTCTGGTTCAATTTTATATGGCTTTAGTCTCATTACTGAATAATGCCAGATTTGGTCATACGGACCATCAGAGAATGCGAAAGTTAGCAAATAATGTTTGCTTCCTAGCATTATACAAGTAGAATTGACTGCTTGTGAGTGTTATCTAGTTGATTATTGACCATCCGGTAAAGTGATTGAAGACAACTCTTCGTTGCTATTTGTCCACCTTAACTTCTGTGGGTCCATTCACGTTTGGACGAGGCATTAAGCATGCTATTCACTTTTTTTCATTATACCCAATTACATCTATTTAATTTTCTAATTTTTTTTGGAGGTATTAAGTTTCTTCTTAAGCTATATGAGCTTAAAAGAAAATTGAATAGATATGAAGATATAAGATCTTCACGCTAATTGTGATCGTTTTGTCGATCCAATCAGTGGGGTATGTGATGAAAGGGTATAGTGAATTAAGTTGACTATTCCTAATAATCTATGACAAATGTGTTATAGACTGACGTGATGGACTGCTTCTGTAACAGTTAAGTAAATGAGGGCACAAACTTTATTGCCACATAGGTAATATTTAATTGGTTGTTGGCTATATACTTAACAATATGCCTGTATAGTCAGTTACAACTACTCTGCATGTGTTGCTGACTAGAATGCTACCCACCAAGTGTTTTAGTAACCTTGGAAGTTATATTGCTTATACACATTCTTCTCTCTATCTGGCAAAAAGTGCCCTCATAGGAAGATAATTGTCTTATGAGATACTTACTAACCTCAAAGGTTATATGTTTATAAGCCAGCAAAATAGTGGGAGCATAACTGAGTATAAACTAACAGATGTCACAATCTTAGTGAATGAGTTTCTTAAGAAGGTTGAGGTAGGTTAAGGCCTATCTTTATTTGAGAAAGAGGATTAAGACGTGCAAGGATTACTTCACTCGAGTAGGAGGATTTTAGCAGATGATGAATTAGTTTCTCATCAATAAAACTTCCTCATCATCAAGTCCGAATAAAAATAATCTTGTTGTAATCTTGTTGTTCCAAGTGGGAGCAATAGAGATAGATCTTGTTCTTACTGGGAGCGAGATTAAAAATTTAATCCGAGTGGGAGCCATGTTGATCCAAATGGGAACAACACACTTGAATCACAATTTAGTGTGATTCTCATAAAAGATTGTCGTTGATGATATGACATCAAAGATAGTGGGTCTTTTATAATATTCCAACAAGATGAACCTAGAAGAGGCTTTCTCAAAATCCTTCTAAAGAAAAATGGACAAAAGTACTTGAAGAAAAGATGGAGTCAATAAGAGTCAATAAAGTTTAAGAACTGGTTGATCTCATTGAAGGACACCATGCCATTGGGAACAAATGTGTTCTCAAAAGCAAGCTTAAGGCTGGTGACATAGTTGAGAAATTTAAGACTCAACTAATAGGTAAAATATACACTAACAGAAAGAGATAGATTACAAGAGTCGATCTCGATTTCTGTGAGTTTTACCTATGTATGGATGTTTCTAGCTATTACTTCAAACTTAAACCTTAGGTTACGTCAAATGGATGTAATAGTGCCTTTCTCAATGGAGATTGAATGAAACAGAATGTGTTTCATTGAAGAGGACCACAAATATATGGTTTGTAGACTTTGAAGTCTACATTAGTCTTTTAATCCTCAAGGCATGTACCAAGTAAGTTTGTAATTTACATATAGTATGTATATGACATACTTATAGCTAGAAATGACATGGAGTTAATCAATAAGGTAATGGAAATACTTGTCATCTCAATCGAAATAGATGATATGGATAGAGATTGCATATAAACTTGAAATTAAGATTTCAAGATACTGTTTCAAGAAACTATTATATTTCTCGTAAGAGAATTACAATAATAAAGATTTGGAATAATACAATATGCATCAAATTCCTATTTAAATTCCTATCAATAAATGCCATACTTTGAGAAAACGAGTGTCCTAGGCTCCTGATGAGTGTGATGAATAAGCCAAGTTTCATAACGGAGCGCAGTCGGAAGTTTGTTGTACACTATGGTGTATGATAGACTAGATTTTGGTTAAGCAAATTGCTTAACAGATAGATGTCAATCCGACCTAGGCCTAGCACTTTACAAGCAGTTAAAAAAGGATCATGGGATGTCTAAAGAAGTTTGCTGATTATATTTTTGTCACCAAGTAGGGAGATGTCCTTCTTGGTTGAGTACACAAGCCTTGAACATGGAAAATATCTAGATGGTAGAAGAGTCTACATTTAGATATATGCTCTTACTAAATGATGGCGCCATATCATAAAGTAGTAAGAAATGATCATGTGTATTCTTGTTTGCGATTGATGCTAAATGTGTAGCTCTCGCTTCAGCAGTGTAAAAGTTATTTAGTTGAACAAGTTCTTTGATTATATAATGAATAATGCATAGGACACTGATCTAGTGTTAGTCAGCTATGACAGTGAGGTTGCAATTTCCTTTGCCACGAATAGTTAGTTTTCACCAAATAAGTAGACATCAAATACAACTATGCAAAAGGCATTGTTGTATGCAAGGTTGTGAATGTGAATTATCTGTCTATAAGAGACAAGTGATAGGATGCCCTGTTTAAGTCTTTACCTTGGGATGTGTTTGTAGAACACATTAGGTATTAACATTGTGTAGGCTTAAGTACTTCACTTTATGCTTATTATTTTTCTAAAGTTCACAACCTATGTTTAATGTTCTTGCTATCAAATAAGTTGATCTGCATACATACATATGGATGAATGTTATGTACATTCTTCATTTACATATTTAAGAGTATGTCGAGTAGACACGAGGTTAGCCCTCTCACCCGGGTAACCGCCTCCTTTTCTTGGTGATAAGTGAAGATGAAACAGATTTTAAGCAAAATTATCAGACGGATAATTTGAGAGCTTGTTGCTTAAAATCGTGATTGTCGACTATACAATGACAGAAGGTCATTTTAATGGTTGAATATGTTCAGCGAGTCTACTTAGTGGGCCAGATGTGAGTTCAAGTTGATGTGTAGATCGAGAAACTCAAATTTGGACACATATGGTGTCTAAATATCAGCTATACAGTATTCCATATGGGAAAGACATACCCTCCACGGGAAAGGAGAAATTGTTGTAGCACATGTTTCATACCATGTGTGTGATTTGCCGACCAAAGGGGTTTACATAAGTTCAATCTCCACTTATTGTTATGTGAGACCTAGAGCCTTTATGGTGGCTCTATCGTGTACCCTCAAGACTCCGATCAGGTACTTGAGATTCAGCTTGATGTTTTCTATCTTAGTGTGTTGCCAAAGGACCGTGGACACTGATTCGGTCTGGCGGGGCATGTCTAGAAAAGCAAGTTAAGTTGAGTCAAGGGGATCGTGAGAAGAGGAAGATCATTGACCGAAATCACATTAGTTTGTATTCACCGGTGCACCAATTATGACATACGGTTATAATTGTGAATACAATATATCTTTAAAAGAGAGATCTTCCGTAGATTTCTAATGTGATTTATGATCTAGTGTACTGCATACTTTTTTGATCTACTTGCAGGTTTATTCCAGATGAGAGGCTATATATTCCTAACAGATGTATAGCATTTAGCTCTCACAGTATGTTGGTCGCACAGTTCTACTTCCTTGTATGGATGCTTGTAGTTTCTGATGAGAATCTGTTTCTCATGATTGTGTTTATGAGCACTCCAATTATGTGTGAGTGGGAGATGTTGGAAAATAGTGAGTCCACCCATTAGGGGTGCTCACTTAAGCCCAACTGGGCCCAGCTAGTGCATTATATAAGCCACCACAAGGGGAGACTGATCTACAGTGTATTGTACACATATGTTGGGTAAACACTGAGATGATCTGCACACACTGCATTCTAGGGTTTAGACCGTAGAAATTAGGAGGCCGATCTGACATACTGTGACGGTCTCCACCCACTAGTGATTCAAGCCGTGGCTTCCGATCTTGACAACGCTTCCGCTTCACTCTTATAGATAAGTGTTCTTATCTATGCTATGTATATGTACATGAAATCCTTCATGTAGGTTATCTGTGTTTCTACCTAACTAATGTGTAACATTATACAATCCATATCATTCAGCCTCCCCTTGTGGTGCCTTATATAGTGT
The DNA here is from genome assembly GCA_028386065.3 of Turnera subulata. Lineage (NCBI taxonomy): Eukaryota > Viridiplantae > Streptophyta > Magnoliopsida > Malpighiales > Passifloraceae > Turnera > Turnera subulata. The sequence goes on from JAKUCV010001887.1 coordinate 64,265, forward strand.
ATTAGTTGGGCTTAAGTGAGCACCCCTTATGGGTGGACTCACTATTTTCCAACTTCTCCCACTCACACATAATGGGAGTGCTCATAAACACAATCATGAGAAACAGATTCTCATCAGAAACTACAAACATCCATACAGGGAAGTAGAACCGTGCGACCAGCATACTGTGAGAGCTAATTTCTATACATCTGTTAGGAATATATAGCCTTTCATCAAGAATAAACCTGCAAGTAGATAAAAAAGTATGCAAGTAAATCACATTAGAAATCTACCGAAAATCTCTCTTTTAAAGATACATGGTATTCACAATTATAACCGTATGTCATAATTAGTGCACCGGTGAATACAAACTAATGTGATTTCAGTCAATGATCTTCCTCTCTCACGATCCCCTTAACTCGACTTAACTTGCTTTTCTAGATATGTCACGCCAGACCGAGTCAGTGTCCATGGTCCTTTGGCAACACACTAAGATAACAAACATCAAGCTGAATCTCAAGTACTTGATCGGAGTCCTGAGGGTACATAGTAGAGCCACCACAAAGGGCTCTGAGTCTCACACAACAATAAGCAGAGATTGAACTTATGTAAACCCGTTTGGTCGACAAATCGCACACATGGTATGAAACATGTGCTACAGTATTTTCTCCTTTCCCGTAGAGCGTATGTCTTTCCCACATGGAATGTTGTACAGATGATATTTAGACACCATATGTGTCCAAATTTGAGTTCCTCGATCTATACATCAACTTGAGCCCACATCTGGCCCACTAAGTAGACTCGTTGAACATATTCCACCGTTAAAAATGACCTTCTGTCATTATATAGTCGACAATCATGATTTTAAGCCACAAGCTCTCAAATTATCCGTCTATTAATTTTGCTTAAAATCTGTCTCATCTCCACTTATCACTAAGATAAGGTGGAGGTTACCCGTGTGGGAAGGCTAACCTCGTGTCTACTCGACATACTCTTAAACAAATAAATGAAGAATGTGCCTAATATTCATCCGTGTGTATGTATGCAAATCAACTTATTTAATAGCAAGAACATTAAAAACATGTTGTAAACTTTGGGAAAATAATAAGCATATAGTGAAGTACTTAAGCCTACACGATTTTTCTACCTAATGTGTTCCACAAACACATCCCAAGGTAAAGGCTTAAACAGTGCATCTGATCACTTGTCTCTTATAGACAGATACATCACATTCACAACCTTGCATACAACAATGCCTTTTGCATAGTTGTATTTGATGTCTACTTATTTGGTAAAACTAACTATTCCTGGCAATGAAAATTGCAACCTCACTATCATTGTTGACTAACACTAGATCAGTGTCCTATGCATTATCCATTATATAATCCAAGAACTTGTTCAACCAAAAAAAACTTTTACACTGCTGAAGCGAGAGCTACTCATTTAGCATTAATCGAAGATAAGAATACACATGATCATTTCTTACTATTTTATGATATGGCGCCAACATTTAGTAAGAGCATATATCTAGATGTACACTTTTCTACCATCTAGATCTTTTCCATGATCAAGTCTTGTGTATTCAACCAAGAAGAACATTTTCCTACTTGGTGACAAAAATATAACCGGCAGACTTCTTTAGACATCCCATGATCCTTTTTAACTACCTGTAATGTGCTAGGCCTAGGTGGGGTTGACATCTATCTATTAAGCCATTTGCTTAACCAATATCTAGTCTATCATACACCATAGTGTACAACAAACTTCCAACTGCGCTCCGTTATGGAACTTGACTTATTCATTACACTCATCAGAAGCCTTAGGACACACGTTTTCTCAAAGTATGGTATTTATTAATAGGAGTTTAGATAGGGTTACTTTGATGCATAAAATACTATTCCAAACCTTTATTAGTGTAATTCTCTTACAAGAAATACAATAATTTCTTGAAACAATATCTTGAAATCTTAATTTCAAGCTTGTATGCAATCTTTATCCATATCATCTATCTCAATTGAGATGACATCTAGGTTCGTTACCTTGCTGATTAACTCCATGTCATTTCTAGCTATAAGTATGTCATATACATACTATATGTAAATTGTAAACTTACTTGGTACATGCCTTGAGGATCAAAGAACTTAGGTTTGTGGTCCTTTTTAATGAAACACAATCTGTTTCATTCAATCTCCGTTGGGAAAGGCATTATTATATCAGTTTGACGTAATCCAAGGTTTAAGTTTGACATAATAGCTAGAATCATCCATACATAGGTAAAACTCACAGATATCGAGATTGATTCTTGTAATCTATCTCTTTCTATAGTGTACCTTTTACCTATTAGTTGAGTCTTAAATTTCTCAACTATGCCACCAACCTTAAGCTTGCTTTTGGGAACACATTTGTTCCTATTGGCATTGTGTCCTTCAATGAGATCAACCAGTTCTTAAACTTTATTGACTCTCATTGACTCCATCTTTTCTCCAATTGGCTTTATCCATTTTTCTTTAGTAGGATTTTGAGGCAGCCTCTTCTAGGCTCATCATGTAGGAATATCATAAAAGACCCACTATCTTTGATGTCAAATCGTCAATGACAGTCTTTTATGTGAATCACACTAAATTGTGACTCAAGTATGTTGTCCCCTTTTGGATCAACATGGCTCCCACTCGGTGTAAAGCGTTAATCTCGCTCCCACTAAGAACAAGATCTATCTCTATTGCTCTCACTTGGAAAAACAAGATTACAACAAGATTACTTTTATTCGGACTTGATGATGAGGAAGTTTTATTGATGAGAAACTAATTCATCATCTGCTAAATTCCTCCCACTCGAATGAAGTAATCCTTGCATGTCTTAATCCTCTTCCTCAAATAAAGATAGGCCTTAACCTACCTCACCCTTCTTAGGAAACTCATTCACTAAGAATGTGACATCTGTTGGTTTATACTTAGTTACGCTCCCACTCGTTTCGCTGGCTTATAAGCATATAACCCTTAAGGTTAGTGAGAATCTCATAAGACACTTGTCTTCCTCTAAAGGCACTTCTTGTTAGATAGAGAGAAATAATGTGTAAAAGCAGCACAACTTCCAAGGTTACTAAAACACTTGTAGGTAGCATTCTAGTCCACAACATATGTAGAGTAGTTGTAACTGACAATGTAGACATACTGTTAAGTCTACAGGCAACAACCAATTAAATATTACCCATGTGGTAATAAGGTTTGCGCCCTCGTTTACTTAACCGTTACAAAAAGCATTCCATCACGCCACTCTATAACACATTTTATTATAGAGTATTGGGGATAGTCATGTAATGCACTATACCCTTTCATCACATACCCCACTAATTGGATTGTCAAAACGATCACAATTAGTTGTGAAGATCTTATATCTTCGTATCTAATTAATTTTCTATTAAGCTCATATAGCTTTAGAAGCAACTTAATGCCTAAAAAAAAAAATTAAATAGATATAATTGGGTATAATGAATAAAATGATGAATAACATGCTTGTTGCCTAGTCTAAACATGAATGGACCCGCAGATGTCCAGGCAAACAAATAGCAATGAAGAGTCAGCTTCAATCACTTTACCGAATAGCCATTAACCAACTAGATAACACTTACAAGAAGACCATTCTACTCATATAATGCCAGGAAGCAAACATGATTTGCTAACCTTGGCATTCTCTATTGGTCCGTATGACCAAATCTATTATTATTCGGTCACAAAATTGAAACCATATAAAATTGAACAAGAAAATTTTATAAATTGTCATGAAAACATGTATGGTTACTGAAACCAAACTATGTCAGAGAAGACATCTATCATGTAAGATAAGATCTTATATGTCACACAAGACTAACTAGTATGATGTGAGTCCTTAAGCACCAACCTTATTGTTGCCACTTACAAGCAAAAAGTTTAATCTCCATGTGAGACTTAACATTGATCAGGTAACGCATCTCCACACAATATAATTTGTGGCTACTGAGTCTTTAATTCACTAAGAATCATATTCAGTTACACACAAAATAAAACTGCTGCAAACACAAAGTTTGCTAACTCTTGCAAAGTAAAGTACCAATTCGTACTTATCCAATTTCATCATTTGAAAATGACCCTTTTGGCATCATTGCAACACTTTTGTTACAACAGTACTTTGCATTGTATGGTTTGTCGTACTGATCTGTCTTCAACTTTCATGACTACATTGATGATCGCAAGAGCACTTTTGCTCTACCAGCACATATTGGAATACTAAATTCCAGATGTCATAATTATTATCATTATGAAGTAGTAATTATATTTAACAGTTGACATACACAAGGATTACATATAAGGTATAATGTTCAACATACATACATGTATAATGCTAAGCTTTGATTGGCTAAGTTAATAATCACATGCATAACCCGGAGTCGAAAGTTCATTATGTTCCCAGTCATCGTCCTAAAGTTGAATGCATAATCAAAATTAATTTAGTCAATAACACAGCTAAACATTAATCATGCTTTAGACAACATATTTGTCAAGCACAATTTTATAATTCCATGTGGATTATAAGTTGGACAATCCAATAATGTTAAACTAATTAACATGAGATGCTAAACTAATTAGCAACTAATTCATAATGTTAAACCAATTAATATTCAAGCAGGTAATCGTGTATTACTCATGCTTAAACCGTTGGGTAAATATTTCTCATGCCAAATTCACAAAGAAAATGGTCTAGAAATATTTGGATTGTATTTTATTGGTAATAAAACATAAATACAAAATTTATGTGAAGAGAATTAGTCCATATGACTAATTTCTTTAACCGGATCTTTGAAGAAAAAAATATGAGAATCCTTCATAATTTTATTCTAAGTCGTATGCCATAATATAAAATATGATTAGACCGTATGTCTAACATGGACAAATTTACTAAGGTCATGAGCTATAAAAATAAAATTTATTTAGACCGTGTGTCTAAAAATTTATTTTTATGTTGAGCATCTCTTCTAATAAAATAATAATAATATTAGACTCGTGTCTCGACTGATTTATTTTATTTAGGCTATAAGCCCATAAATTAAAATACTTAGACCGTATGTCTAACATAGACAATTTAATTTTACTTAGGTCATAAAGCCAAAATAAAATTAATTTTTAGACCATATGTCCAAAAGGAGTCTATCATTATTATATTTTCTTTGACCATATGTCAATAGAAGAAATTTGATTTAGACCATATGTCTAAAAGGACCATCTCTTCCAAAAAAATAACATTAAACTTTAGTCATTTTTACTAGGTTTCAAACCCAAAAAAAATAATAATTTAGACCATATGCCTAAAATAAGTCCATATTAATTTATTCAACCATATGTTGATAGAAAGAAAATAATTTTAGACTTTCAATCTAAAATAAGTCAATTTTATTTTTATAGACCACAAAAAAAGGAGAAATAAATTTAGACCGTATGCCTAAATTAATTTTAATTAAACCATATGTTTAATATAGGCCATACAAAATAAAATTAGTAAGACCTTATGTCATAAATAAATGGTCCATAATAAGCCTTGTGCCTATTAAATTGTCCAGTCCAATTAATATGGGCTACCAAAGCCCATAAAAGCATCCAACCCAATTAATTTTGTTGGGCTACATAAGCCCAAACAAAATATTACTGGAGCCCATATGACTCTGGCTCACTCGGCTTGCGGCTCGGTTACGTACCTTGGCTCTTTTAGCCGGCTCTCGCGGCTTGGCAGGCTTTTCATATATATATATATATATATTTTTAATAAAGACTGACACGTGGGAGGTGTGGGATGAAACCCTAGGGTTTCATCACTTTCTCCCCCACAGTGACCAGCCGCCGCCGCCACAGTAACCCACAAAAAAAAACCCCCGGAGTGAGCATCACGGACGGTGGTCGAGGTCGCCGCGGCCAGAGGATATAGTGGCGACAAAAACCACCGCAGGAGCCGCAGCTGCCGCCGATCACGCGAACGAATCGCGCGCCCCCTCCCGCCGCCAACCACGAAGACCGACGAGGATGCAGCAGCCCAGAGTGGCTCGGCGATGACAAACGCCGCCTTCGCCTTCTCCGGCTGCACTCCTCGAAACGTTCGTCAGCCTCCATCCATGGTTCACGTCCGACGATTCACTCGTCGAGCCTCCATGCCGCCGTTTCGGGTATAGGAAACCGTGCCGTCTGCAGCGATTCCTCCCTTGACCGCCGCCGTCTGCAGCGTGCTATGCCCCGTCCGCCGCCGTGTGCAGCAAACGGATGGCCAGTTCCATTGTTTTCCAACAAGAAAATGTTAGAACTCATGCCTCCTTGTTTCATTTCAGGGTTTTGATAATGACAAACCTTGGCTCAATTGATGACAACCTTGAAGCAAAAAGAAATCAAGCAAACAAGTGCTCAACCAAAGTGATCAAGAATGCAAGAGAAGATATGATCAAGAGTTGAAGTGCAAGAAGAGCAAGAGAAGTTAGGACCCATTTGTACAAGGTAAAACACTCAACTTCTCTTAGGCATTGGCTCAAACAAAACAAATTTCACTCATACATTTCATAGCATGCTTTCAGTCATACAATTGTATTTTGAGTTTAAAACATCGATGTTGTCCTCAAAAACATCGATGTTCTGTGTTTTCAAG
>JAKUCV010001887.1:71400-120457 GCA_028386065.3 Turnera subulata
CGTAAGCTTAACATAGATAGTGAAATCTTCAAGTGAGACTTGAAGGGCTGGATTAGCCACACTAGTAGAGTGTGTGTGAACCAGGATAAATCTCTTGTGTCCTTCATTCTTTTAATTCCGCATTCAATTCCTGCTTATTTCGTTTTTATTCGATTATCGCTATTCACCCCCCCTCTAGCGAAGGGCTATTGTTCTAACAGAAAACACATATCCAGTTTTGTTGTGTTACCAATCAAATCCAATCGCGTGTTATGTTAAGAAAACTGTTTCACGAAACATAACACAATCAACAATTATACTCAGACTACATACAATCATATATTGTACTAATTGATACTTGAAATCAATTGAAATTGTACTGATTCATAACCAAGAAAATAATCACACAATTATGTAGTCTAAGTATTAATCGATTAAATTCACCAACGAATCGAACAATTCAATTCCAATGAAGTGAACAAATTGAACATATCAATTTAACCAGAAAACAAGCCTAAGGCTCCACTACCAATGAAGGAGTTCATGTACATATACATAACATAGAAAAGAACACTTATCTGTAAGAGTGAAGCGGAAGCGGTTGTCAGAATCGGGAGCCACAGCTTGAATCACTGGTCGGTGGAGACTGTCACAGTGTGTCAGATCGGCCTCCTAGGTTCCACGGTCTAAACCCTAAAATGTAGTATGCAGGTTATCTGTGTTTCTACCCAACTAATGTGTAACATTATACAATCCATATCAATCAGCCTCCCCTTGTGGTGGCTTATATAATATATTAGTTGGGCCTAGTTGAGCTTAAATGAGCACCCCTTATGGGCAGACTCACTATTTTCCAACAGAAACTATATGGGTTTGGGCTTGAATAAGTGACAAAGATAAAGGAATTTACATTTTGAGTTTGAAGAAGAATATGTTGATTATTGTGGGTATAAGAGCATTAGAAATGGAAAAGGTGAGGGAGGGGGAAGAAGAAGGTGAACGTTGCTGCAAAATTAAGAGCATTCCCAAAATTTGAAAACGCATGATTCGTGATCCCGAACTTCAACCTAATTGGATATTTGATTAGTATGATCTATACCTTGCGACAAAAACTTGGGTGAGAACCTCAAATGAAATAATTAAGAGTTTCTAATTCTAAACATTGGATTCTCCTGAATAAGTCATGTCGAAAACTCAAGTCAATCTACAAAAAAGTAGCTTGTGTGGAACATCGTTTCTAATGTTGTGGGACTCAAGCATTCTACTCGCCCTCTAGTTTGTCGTTATGGAATGTGGTTTTATTCATGCAGGGTTGGATTTAGGAGGGCCAAGCAAGGGCCAGGGCCCCACTAGAGTAGAAAAAAAAGTCTTATAATTTGAGGATTATTTTTTTAAAGGTTTTATGTACTAATATTTTTATATTAGTGAAGATATGAAGTTCGTCACATAGGCTAGTTTAAGGCTGAACCACGTCAAATTCTTGAGTTATGTTTTATTTTAATCACTCATCTTTTGCAGTTTTTCCCAACAGTTGCTAGCAGAGAACGGGTTCGATAAAGGTTCGCGATGACAGTTATAGGTACAAAGTTTTGAGATGGAGCAATTTGATGGCAATAAGGATTTAGCCTTTGGCAAAGCAATATCAATAATCTGGTGGTGCAACAAGGGTTAATGAAGACGATCTTTGGCGTGGAAAAGAAGCCAGAGGCATGAAGGATGAAGATTGTGAACAGCTCAAGTAGCAAGATGTTAGTACCATCAGATTGACTCTAGCGCAAGATATGAAGTATAGTGTGGTGGACGAGATCTACATGTGAAGCTAATGAATAAATTAGAAGACATCTACATATCGAAGTCACCCAAAAACCGATTATTTATGAAGGATTTGTACTAGTTGAAGAGTATGCATGTAGTAGATCGTAGCAATAGATTTAGTAAACTGATTAAGGAGTTGGCGAGTATTGATGTGACCTATGAAGAAAAGGATAAGGCCTCGATGTTATTGATGTCTCTTCCTCTTTCATATGGTCATTTGAGGAATTCACTGTATGTTGAGAAGCAGATTTTTTCAGTTATAGATGTGACAACAGTACTAATGAAGAATTACAAGTTAAACCAGTCTATTAGTAGTGCAGGTGAGGATGTTGTTATCGTAGAGGTTTACCGTGGCAGGGACCTGTCATGGTCTAATCAGTTTAGAAGTAATCCTAGGTCTGATTTGAGAGGAAGAGTAGGTTGTGGAGATAAAGAGTGTTACTACAATCACGGGAAAGGTCATATCCAGTTTTATTGTGAGAAGATGAAGAAAGCTGTGGAAGAAATGAAAAAAAGTAGCAAAAAACCTGGTGAGACTAAGTTTATTAAAGATGATTCGGATGGTGATGCCTTCTTGGTACAAGAAGGAAAAGGTAAGCACACCCTTGAAGATTCAGTGATTCTAGATTCTGGTTGTTCATTTCATAATTGCTCAAATAAAGAGTAGTTTAGTGGCTACAAGCCCTGAAGTGACGGAGAAGTAGTAGCAATGGCTTTTGGTAGTGTGAAGATCAAGATACATGATAGACTTGTAAAGACTTTTGGAGATGTGAAACATGTGTCGAAGCTTGAAAGAAACTTAATTTCCCTTGGTAGACTAGATTCGAGAATATGTTGTTTTTCTTCTCAAGGTGGGAGTTTTGAAGGTTACTAAGGGAACCTTGCTAATTATGAAGGAGGAATTGATAGAAAAGAACTTTACAGGTTAATTGGAAGTGCAATTAAGAGTAGTATGAAGATTGAGGCTTATGCAGTTTTAGCTAAAAAGAAAGTTGTCGTTGTGTGAAGAAGAGCTAAATATCTCTCTGAAATTCTTACAACGTCAATTTAGGGCTCTATTGGAAAAGGCTAATGTCAATAGAAGCTAAATATCTCTCTGAAATTCTTACAACGTCAATTTAGGGCTCTATTGGAAAAGGCTAATGTCAATAGAAGCACGAGATGGGGAAAATACGAAAAAAAGAAGAAATTCAAAAAGGTTTGCAAAGGGGGAGGGGTGAGATTGAATTTTCGATTTTGCTTGACAATTCATAATCCAACAGCACAATTTCAAAGTTGGGATTAGTTACTAGTTCGAATTTAATACAAATCTATTTTTTTTGGGAATTAGTTGGAATGTTGAGTTCAGGAGAAAGTTCAACTCAAGACAGTGATATTAAGATGGCCAATATGAGAGCAGCGGAGGCATCTGTTGTGAATGGGAAGGAAGCAATCCCTATCTAGGTCTGTGGAGGTTAGCAAATCTATGGAGGTTTGAATGGGAAGGAAGCAATCACTATCTAGGTCTGTGGAGGTTAGCAAATCTATGGAGGTTGGGAGGGCTCTTGGACTGCTGGTTGGTGATGGTTCTACAGAAGTGGAACGAGTGGTGGAGGGACTGATTGAGAAGAAACGTGCTGAGTGGGAGCATGCCCAAAATGCTCTATAAGGTACACTGTGAAATGACTCCGTATGAAGATTTAAGTGAGGATTCTAGGTGGAGACATGGAGATGTTGATTGGTTATGGAGTAGGTGGCCATTTGATTTTAGGTACGTGGATGCGAATGGTTGCCATAAGTGGTTTTTCTATTGGAGGCGTCAGTTATTGCCAAAGCAAGCGGTTGAAGTTGATGCGAAAAATAGGAAGCTGGTTAATGTGGATTTTATGGTTGAGGAGCTTGATTTATGGAGATGGGTTGAAGATAGTAAGATGAAAGGGATATGAAGTGTTAAATCTGATTATGTCTGTGTTTCTAAAAGTATGTATTTGTTTGTGTCATTCCATTTGTATGGCTTGGACATGCTCCATTTAAGGTGGAGTTCTTTCTCTAGTTGGCTTTGATCCAGGGGATTGCGTGACTGGAATGGAGTATTTTGGGTCAATCTGCATTGATGGGGTTTTCTTCTTCTCATGTATCTGGAACGTCATGGCTAGGAGCAAAGTAGTGTTTAAGGTGAAGGATGTGGAATGATGTCAATGTTAGAGGCTTGGAGTTTGTGTTGATACAGATCTTTGCTATGGGCTAAGGCGTCTTATCGGTGTTTGTACAGACAGTGCCATGGTTTGGTGAGTTGTAATTGTGTTGGTCTTTATCTCTGCTTATCCTTTACTCCATTGGTGTTGATCATATAATGATATATTTCAGAGTAGGAGTCATCTTTGTGATGGCTACTTGTGATCATATTTGGTAATTTATATTAATAAAATTTTGTTTATATCAAAAAGCTTAAAAAAAAGTTGTAAAGATCACCAAGCTTAATTCAAAGTAGAAATTATTGAGAATTGGACTGCAATTATGCTTTTCGCTTGTAAAGAAAGCAGTGTATTTAATTTTATTTGGAATGCACTCTAAAACAGTAGCTCTCTTTGGCTTCGGAGTTTTTCTTGTAGAGTTATAGGGTAAAATTAAGGACAAAATAATATTCCACTGATCAATCCTTTACTCCCTTAGCATAAGGATTGCTCGAAACAAAGAAAGATGATACTAACTATAACTAACAAAGTGTTAATTGTATCATTTATTTACCCTTATCTCCACAACAGAACAGAGCACAAGCAACAAAGCATTTGCAAATTCCAGAGTTGGAAGCTGAACCACAATATCAAAATACTTGTCGTAACTCAATAATGAAAGGCATAAACGTCATATCCCACGATAGCATATGGATCGAAACTGTAGGTTCTTGCCTCTGCATAGCCTCTAGCAAACCTGAAAACACCGGAACCACCAACAATTGGCATCTCCCTGACGCTTGAAAAGACAGCGTTACGCCCCAAAATGCTAAGGCTACTCCCATTAAACTTCCCTGCTGTGAAAACCAAGTTAAAAACCATAAGAAGACTTGGTTCATTTTGTGAATCCGACGCGTAGATGCCCTGTGCCCGACCTACAAGCTTCGACCTCAGCTTGGGCGTGATGGTCAACGGATTGTCCATCACTGTCACCGCCCCGAACAACGACAAGGATGAGTTTGCTGCAGTTGGTTCGGCTACACGGACTGCAGTGGGGCGCGGGCCAGCAACTATGTCATGGAAATAGAAATGGAGGTGGGTTAGTTTCTCTTTCTTGAGGCCTAAGGCTTTTGGTGATAGGTTTCCTGAGAAACTTCCGCTATCTGATTTTGCTGTTGCAAGAGACAAGCAGCAAGCAATGAAGATAGTTTGGAAGGTCAATGTGAACTGGGCCATAGTAGAGTTGAAAATTTTGTGCTGGAATTGGCTGTATATAAATATAATGGCTTTGTGATTTGAAGGTAATTTCGTTTAATTAGCATCATGAAGAAAGATTCAACGATCAATTTTTTAATGGAATGAACACATAAAAGTACGTGGAACTTGAGAGAGCTTCGAGGAAAGGCTAAGGGTCAACTACTCTGTAGAAACTAATTTTAGGCCAATTTGCAGCAAAATTTAATTTTCCTGTGCATCCAAACTCGGAAAAACTCCCTGTTCTAAGCTCGAATCCTTGAAAGAGGTCAAATTTGTCTAGGGTTTCAGAATTAGATTCAACAACAAGAGCCGGTAAATCAATTTTGATTCTCCAGATAAAAAAAAAAATTGTAACCTATATCTCGTTATATTGCAAAGTACGTGCCTTTCCATTGTAAAAAAGAAAAACAAAGTATGTGCCTTGCAGACCTTTATCACCGGCCGGTGGTTGATAGATTTGATTAAGGAGAATGAGATCATTCAAGAAGAAAACAATATAATTTTTTGTACAGCTGTCCTTTATGTTGGACAGTTGAAATAATGGTTTTAAGAACTCTAGCTCGTTAATGATCACGCCTTTAATTAAGAGAATTCAAAACATCCAATGTGATTAGACGTTTACGGTGAGAGTAAAATATTCCAGCATAAGTAACATTATTAAAACTAGTACACTATCCGGTACATTACACGCCTGGTTGTTATACATGTTTTGTCTATTATTTAAAATTAATTATAATTATTTTTTAATAATATTCACAAATAAATGATGTATTTTTTGATATTTTTTGTAAGATATATTTAATACATAATAATTTTGATAAATTACATACACTTTATTTTTAAAATTTTCAAGTTTAATTGGTTTTCAATTTTTTTCTTCTTCTTCTTTGTTTCAATATTAATCTTTTATATTTTTATTTTTGAAATGGCATATTATGAGAGTATGTATTTTATTAAATAATTTTATGTTTCATACAGGAAACAATAGATGATTTTTTAATAATTTACAGAAAAATAAACAATGTATGAGCTTTAATATTTTACAAAAACATAAACAATAGATATTTTCCAAAGATATACTGGAATAAACAGTAGATGAATTTTCAATAGATATAATTAATTTAAAATTAGGAACAATGAGAGAGATACTGAGAAACTGTTAAGAGAGAAAGAGTATTTTGAAGAAAACTGAATGATTGAGAAACTTTAATAATGGAGGGGAAAAATACTGTTAAATACCAATTCATAATCCTCAAATAAATCTTAATAAAAGAGATTGTATTGAAAATAAACCAAATTTTATCATTTTTTGAATCTTATTCTGCTAAATAAATTCATGCAATGCAAAGAGCTTCAAGAAATATGTAGGGAGATAATATGGAGCCACATGTCATTACAATATTCCTTTTTTTTTACATCTGAAGGAATTACACACAGCAAGGAAAAATAAAATTAGGTGCGCAAAGTTGCGACACCAGTAACATCAGTAGCAAGCAGCCCATGCACACCAGGAGGGGACTGTTGCCAGGATACAAATCTCGCAGCTTGGGAAACTCCCAACTTAGCTAGAACATCAGCACACTGATTAGCCTCCCTGAACACATGCCGGAGTCGACACTACCAGCCGCGATCTCTCAAATCAGCAATATCCATCAGCAGCGGACGAAGAGGATGACACCAAGATACTGGAGCAGAACATAACTGAATAGCAACTTTAGAATCACTCTCCAAAAGCACCTGACGGCACCCCAACTCCCAGGCCAACTGCAGGCCGGATGGCATAAAGCTCAGCCACTAAAATGGTTGTAAATCCAACATGGGCTAAAAAAACCACAAAACCAGCCTCCCAAACTATTGTTTATCAGACCCCTCGCACTCGTTAAACCCGGGTTCCCAGCTGCACTTCCGTCCACATTAACTTTAACCCACTCAAAGGGTGGCGGAGACCAGCTAACCCAATAAGGCTGATGCACATGGGGTACCACTGCACTAGCGAAAGCAGCTTGATATTTCTTTGAAAGTTGACCCGCCATAGTGGCAACCACTTGGGGTTGCAGCTGTAGATTCTCAAAAATTGCCTGGTTTCGTGAACACCAAATACGCCAACAGGTGACAACAAACAAGTACTGCCAATCGGCCCTCCCACTACCAAATGCATTAAACTCAAACCATTCCAAAAAATTCTAGGCAAAGAAAACAGCCCTCCGAGCCACTGGCACAACTAACTCCCATACTGCACGTGCACGAGCACAACTGCGCAACACATGATTAATATCTTCCAACCCAGCACTACACAGCCCATGAACCCCTGATGGTGCTAAACCCATGGCAGCTCTCCTCACATTAGTCAATAGGCGCTGCCACCGCACCAACCAGACAAAGAAAACCAGTTTGTAGGGAAGTTTTAAACGCCATACTTAATTCCAGCCTTGAGCTTGGTCTCCCGCCCCACTCTTCGTCAACCAATGAAAAGCCAGTTTCGCGGAGTACACCCCATCCGGTGCATTACTCCAAATCTGGATATCTGCCATATTCCCCGAGACCGAGAGGGGAACAGCCTGGATGGACTGGATAATCTGAGGAGGTACCAAGTCGAAGAGAAGAGTACAGTTCCACTCCCGATTAAAGATTAGATCAGAAACCCTCATATCTTGTAACTCCTCGGGTATACTAGAGATACCATCCGCCAAAGGTGCAGCTCCCACCCAAGTATCATACCAAAGAGATATATCATCCCCCGACCCCACTGTCCATTGCAACCCACCCTCCATTGCTCTAATACTTCGAATAATCCCTCTCCAAAGAGGAGAAGCGAGGCCTGGGGGGACATGATCCAAAAGGGGGTAATTATTTAAGTACCTGGCCCGGAAAAGTCGCGCCCAAGGTGCATCACAGCCCTGTAACAGCTCCCACCCATTCTTGCCGAGCAACGCAACATTGTTCTCACGAGCCCTTCTGACCCCCAACCCACCAGCAGCCTTAGGCCGGGTCACTACATCCCAGCTCAACAAATGCACACCTGCTGTCCCACCCTTCGACCAAAGAAAGGAACTAACATGACGGTCAATAGAACTACAAATACTAGCTGGGAGCCATATAGTTTGCATTGCATACAGTGGAATGGCCGTCAAGGTTCACTGAATAAGCGTTGCACGTCCAGCAAGCGAGAGACATTTAGCTTGCCAGGACTGCAACCTTTGCTGAATGCGGTCCACAATAAACTTATATGTGTTTTTATTGACTTTACCCGACAAAAGAAGGACACCCAAATATCTTCCCAAGTCAGCAATAACCGTCATACCAAGAGCTGCACTCAGCCGAGGAATCCGACCCCTTCTCACACACGAAGCCACATAGAAGACTGATTTCTCCGCACTTAACTGCAATCCCGAAAAACTGCAGAATTGATGTTGAGTAGATTTGATGACCCGGACTTGAGAGACTGTGGCCTCGGAGAACAGTAAGACATCATCCGCAAACATGAGGTGGGAAAAAGCAGCTCCATTTCTCGACGCCTGAATAGGGCGCCACCTCCGATCACTCACCTTCTGCCTTATTAGCAAAGAAACACGTTCCATACAGATAACAAAGAGGTAGGGGACAGGGGATCCCCCTGTCGGAGCCCTCTTTTCGCTGCAAAATAAGGAAGTTTTTCATCTTTCCACAACAAGGAAAAAGATGTGTTGGACACACATGCCAATATCAAAGAGATGAGTTGACCAGGAAAACCAAAGAAGCCAANCCCCCCCCCCCCCCCCCCCCCCCCCCCCCCCCCCCCCCTTCTTTCTCCGAAAAGAATGCAACAATTCATGCGCAATCAAGATATTATCCCGAGTCCCACGCTGAGGTAGGAAACTCGCCTGCAGAGGGCTGATAATAGAACACAGCAAAGGTCGAATGTGATTTAGAATGACCTTTGTAAGCACCTTGTATGGGACATTACAGAGGCTGATGGGTCGGAAGTGCGAAACAAGCTCCGGCGCTTCAATCTTAGGAATTAACACCACCAACGTCTCTACAAGCTTTGGGTCAATCACTCCAAAAGCTAAAGCTAGCCTCACCATCTCCCACATATCATTTCCCAAAACATGCCAAAAGGATTTAAAAAAGATGGGAGAAAAACCGTCCGGACCCGGAGCTTTATAGCTTCCCATATGAGAAAGGGTGTCCCATACTTCTTCTTTCGTGATTTCTACCACCAAAGCCTCTTCCTCCCCAGCTGGGATAACCGGGAAAGGAATACTAATCTGCGGAGGGGCTGAAATAGTGGAAACAGAACTAAATAACCCCTAAAAATGAGACCCAACCTCCTGGCAAATAACGCCCTGTTGCGAACACCACTGTCCCCCAATCTTCAAACGCTCCACTTTATTGCGCTTTCTACGACAAACAGTAGAGAGATGATAGAATCTAGTGCACCGGTCCCCCTGGGCTATCCACTGTTGCCGCGATTTTTGGTACCAGAACAACTCCTCCTGAGCCAACACACTACAGTACTCACCCAACAAAGCAGCCTCTAATCCGGCCAGTGTCGAGCTAGGCGCAGTGGCCAACGCAGCCTGAATGCCTCCCAACCTGCCTAGTAAATAGTGCTTCTGCCTAAAAAATTCCCAAAAATCTCTTTTTTAAAGCGTTCTGAAGCCGCCTAAACCCCAGACAGACACTGTTCAAACTCAGAAGGGTTGTGGCGCCAAGACTCCATCACCACCTTACCATAACTAGGATGCGATAACCATATGGCCTCAAATCTGAACGGCCGAACTAAGGGCACAATAGTCTCGCCAGAGAGATTAACTAGTAAAGGATGATGATCAGAATAAGTGCGAGTAAGATGGATAACGGAGGCCTCTGGAACGCCACTCACTATTAGCAACAGCACGATCAATTCTTCGCTGTTGCACTCGCCTTCCCCTCACAGTCCGGACCCAAGTAAAGGAAGGACCACTGAACCCCAAATCTAACAGATCCAAACCGTTCAAGCGATCATTAAAAGTCCTGGCTTGAGCTGCAGAGAATACGTCCTCAAGAACTTCAGAAGAGAAGGCATAATCGTTGAAATCTCCCACCAGCATCCATGGGGAGCCAGCCTGAAGAGTAAGAGCATTCAAATGAGACCACAATAAACTTCTCAACATCGCATTAGGATGGCCATAGACTGCCGACACAAACCACCGCAACCCAGACCTAAGAGAATATTGGAAGGTAAGGCATTGAGCATGCGCAGCAACCTGTGAAAGTTGTACCCGGTTACTGTGCCATAGTACCCACATTCCACTAGAGATGCCCACTGGATCCCTACGGATAGCAGAATCAAAACCCAGAGACATAGAAACTCTCGCCGCCTTATCCCCAGAAATCCATAATTCAAACAAAAACACCACATCCGGCTTATTGAGAGAGTATAGATATTTAAAAGACTGAAAGAACTTTCTGCTTCCAGCCCCTCTGCAATTCCATGATAGGAGCTTAATCAATAATAAAAATTAATGAGGGAAAGAGAACAAGACTCACAGGCTCAATCTTGAGCATCCATGAGATCAGACAACTGATCACTAGCTTCCACAAAGGACTCAAGAGGGCTACCAGGGGGCGGACAACCACTCGGGAACCGAGGCCCATTACTGCCTACCACGTCATCCGGTGGTTTTGGCTCCAAC
This sequence comes from Turnera subulata, assembly GCA_028386065.3. Classification (NCBI taxonomy): domain Eukaryota; kingdom Viridiplantae; phylum Streptophyta; class Magnoliopsida; order Malpighiales; family Passifloraceae; genus Turnera; species Turnera subulata. The sequence continues at coordinate 82,262 of JAKUCV010001887.1, forward strand.
ACGGCAGAGGAGGCTTTTGGATTGAAGGCAGCTAAACCAAAGACCAGAGGAGGGGACGACGGCAGTCCAACAGCAGCAGAACTAAAAGGAGCCATGGGGGGCAAAGAGGAAGACATTGGAGAGACTAGGGGTGGACTAGAAGAGACAAGAGGGGCACTCGGGGGGCCACGCGAAACCTTACTCTCTCCTCGGTTGGGCACCGACTTAAGGATAGCATCACTCTCAGGTTGTCGCGGGCTGACTTGGGCTGGTGAAGAGGCAGGCTCCTTTTGACTACTCGTACTGGACTGCTCTTTTGGGCTTGTAGAAAAGGAGAAAGGCCCAGGGGATGCCTCAGCCCGAACACGTTTAGGATGTGGGTTATTAAGCCTCATCACATCGCTAACCTCCAGCACACTCGGTTGGCCATGATTCTCCTCATCAACTGCCTGCTCATGAGATAGTGCAGCGAAGCGGTTACCATTCGAAGGCCCTGAAGAGTGGCTCTCCGCCGCAGGCGGCTTATTACTTGGCAGCCGACGAATCCGACGGGCTATCATCCAATCCCCAAAGTCCGTATTAGGAGCAACATCTCCATCCTGCTTCATACCCTCCCCCATAGGCGCACTAGTTGCAGGATCAATAATAGTTACCTTGTTTCCCCTAGCAGGAACCGATTTACACCCTGCTTCATCATGGCCATAAGTTCCGCAGGTCATGCAAATTGTATGCAATCCCTCATATTGCACCTTGAACTCTTCACCCCGGATAGTAACATCAAGTACAAAAGGCAGTGCAAGATCAATCTCCACACACATACGGGCGTAAAGGGCTCTGGTGGAAATGGAGGTATTCGAATCAATCTTTATCGGGAGGCCAAGAGCAACTGTTTCCAAAAGATCATCATCATAATACATAAGTGGGAGGCTAGAAAGTCTTACCCAAGCTAAGGTGCAGTCAATAGAATCGGACTCTGGTCGGAACTGAGGAAACCATTGACGAACAGTAAGATAATGTCCTTGTACCACCCAGAGCCCACACTTAATTACCCTCTCTAAATCTTCCGAATTGTGCAGTTTTGCAAGAAAGCAACCGTGGCCTAAATCCAACAACTCATAACGGCCGACAAGCTTCCAGAGGTGGACTAAGCGTGAGTACAGAGCCTTGTACCCAATATCCCTCCCCAACAGCTTCAAGATAAGCGACTCACGCCAAGGGGCACAAAGCTGCCTAAAATACTCCTTCTCAAGCTCAAAAGAGGGGTGAAGCCAATTACCGTTAACAAACTCCATATGCACAAGCTGGGCTTCAATAAGATCAACTGATGGCTGCCTGGCTCTAGCTCTCCCCTGATCACGCATCAGGGTCTCCAAAAAGGAAGGCCTTGGCACGGATGCCTCACTAAATTCTGTGTCTCTAATGTCTGGTGGTGGATCGGGGGGCTTGTGGGGCGGGGTAGTCACCGTGGCGGGAGCGGGTGGGTTGAGAGCGTTTTCCATCGAAAAGAGAAAAATCTATCTTATATTACAATATTCTTCTTGAACTACCATATATCATTTTTACAATCAATATTTATTGAGATGTGTCTCTACTATATATATATAACATCCCTTTGATTTTATCTTTTTAAATTACCATCACTCACATGTTTTTCTTTAGCCTTGCTATAATAGATATGGGTAACGTATCAAATTACTCAGAAAATAAGCAAAACACTTTTTTATTACAACTTCTGAATAATATTATTTGCAGAATGCAAAATATTTGTCAAAAATATAATTTTCTTTTTGTAAGTACATAAATGATCATGGTCAAAATTACCTAACCCGATGTCACTTAATGGTAGACTTAGCAAAACGGGTATTGACAGGACAACCCGACACGAACCCAACAAGAAATTGGTAGGTATAGGTCAGAGATTTTAAACCTATTTAGTTAAATGGGTCGAGCCGACAAGACACGAAAATTAATAGGTCAGGTCGCCGGTTGACCCACCAACCCGATAGGTACCTATTTATGACCCGATTATATTTAGGGTATAGATATTTTACTGATTTAATATAAGACCTATTCAGTACTTAAGGCCGAAGTTACTAAAATTATCCAAAAATATTTCCATAGATGTTTTAAAATATTATTATATTACGATTTTACACTTTATAATTTTATTTAATATATGAGAAAATCTAATTATATGTCTATTTGCTTAAAAAATACAACGATTTGGGCAAAACAAAAAAAATTCAAACTGATTTTTAGTCTTGTTAGACTTAATAAGTAACCCGCGGGTCAACCCAAACCCAATACGATAATAAATGGATTAGATACGACACGACACGATTATTAAATGGGTCGGGTTGAAGATTTAGAACCCATTTATCTATTCAACCCGACATGACAACACGAATTGCCAGGACTACTTAATGGACGTTTAAGATAACCTGTAAGAAAAAACAGGACCTGAAACCAGTGTTCATGACCATGGAGGATTCTCCAATGATCGAGTTGATAAATACTCACAAAAATAGGGAAGATGTAAAAGAGAGAGAAAAACTGAAAATAGTATTATATATATAAAAAAAATAGTTTTCATTGATGTGAAAACTAATTATTAGAAAGGCAATTCTAGTCACTCGAAGTAATCAACACCATGAAAATTTCGGTGTCGTTATTGGCTTTGTCACTAGTCCTTCTAATGACTGCATAAAATGAGTAGTTTAATTAACGGCCGCTAGAATACCGGTAGTCGTTACTCTTTGAACTAAAGTGTCTTGTCATTAGTTGATTTAAAACCTTCAACAACCAATAAGTAACCTGGGAAAACGGATATTGACATGACAACCTGACACAAAATTAGATGTATAAGTTAGAGATTTTCAACCCGTTTAATTAAATGGGTCGACCTGACACCACTAGAAAAGGAAAGGGATAACTCCACCGGAAGTCCTATAACATATCTCGAAAACCCGTTTGAGTCCTATAACAAAAAAAACAACTCCTTCCAGTCCTATAGCGTTTAAATCGAACACCAATTGGGTCCCCGTCCATATTTCCGTCCATGTCTTCTGTTGTCTTTGACTTTTCTTATTCCACGTCAATGCCATATAATTACTGACAAATAAATTTTGCCACATAAGAAAAAGTTGTTAATTTAGAAAAATAAAGCACATCCTGCACCATTACTCCAATAATAAACAAAATCAAAACCTATTCTTTGAACCTGTTTTGGGATCAAACATAACCACCCCCACATAATCCAAACAATCCATGAAAGCACACAAGGAAAAGAAAGAATCGATTATGCATAGAAGCACAACACGCCAAATAATCTAGAAATCAGAACTAATTATTACAACAATAAACAAAATCAATTCTCTGAATCCATTTTGAGATCAAACACAAAATGTGACACTCGGGGTCTATGAGGGCGGGAAATGTACGCCGGTGCCGGGAAGAGCATGGACAAGGAGCGGCTTCTGGCAGGCTTCTAGACGGAGGGGCATAGGAATGAACCGAATCCATATCGGAATAGGAGAGATCCTGAGACTGTGTAGGGATGGGGCTGCACAGTTTAGGCGATTTCATAATTATACGGGTATGGGACTGTATAATTAAGAATAGCTCAAATGAAGTGATTTCGAGGTTGTACAGGTATGGGACTACACAATCAAGAATAGCTTAAATGGTTTGATGGGTACTAACTTTATCAACAAGGTGCACCTATCTTTTCGGCGCTCATTCCAGAAAGAACTCTAAAGTTAAACGTGCTTGACTTGGAAAAATTTTAGGATGGGTGACCTCTTTGGAAGTTTTTCCCGGAAACTCTAAAGTTAAACGTGCTTGACTTGGAGAAATTTTAGGATGGGTGACCTCCTGGAAAGTTTTCCCCGGAAACGTGCGAGTGAGAACAAAGCATATTGGAAAGGTCCCGTGTTGGTCTGTAGTGACAGTCGACAAACCAGGACGTTACAGTTGGTAGCGGAGCTCCAGAACTACCCTAGTACGGTGCAGGGTTCGGGGACGAACCTAGCGGAAGCTGGTGGGCCTGTTACACCCGGGGTCTATGAGGGCGGGAAGTGTACGCCGGTGCCGGGATGAGCATGGACAAGGAGCGGCTTCTGACAGTCTTCTAGACGAAGGGGCACAGGAATGAATCGAATCCACATCGTAATAGGAGAGATCCTGAGACTGTGTAGGGATGGGGCTGCACAGTTGGGGCGATTTCATAATTATACGGGTATGGGACTGTATAATTAAGAATAGCTCAAATGAAGTGATTTCGAGGTTGTACAGGTATGGGACTGCACAATCGAGAGTAGCTTAAATGGTTTGATGGGTACTAACTATATCAACAAGGTGCACCTACCTTTTCGGCGCTCATTCCAGAAGAACTTTAAAGTTAAACGTGCTTGACTTGGAGAAATTCTAGGATGGTGACCTCCTGGGAAGTTTTCCCCGGAAACGTGCGAGTGAGGACAAAGCATGTTGGAAAGGTCCCGTGTTGGTTTGTAGTGACAGTCGACAAACCGGCACAGAATTCAAACAATCCATAGAAGCACGTAGGGGAAGAAAGAAAGAAATATTATGGGCTCACGTGTATTGGGTCTTTTTGGTGGGCATGGAGCTCCGGCCATCCAACGAACAAACTTGAATCCCACTACCATATCCGCTCTCCCTATCATCCTCTCGAGCGAAATTCCAACCACTGGAAGGCTTTTCATCGCCACCAATGTCATCGTCATTAGTCTTGTCCGTCCTAGTTAACCTCCACCAGCAGTGGAGGTTGTAGCGGTCGGGATCTCTTTACCGCCTTAGCTCAATGACGAACGGTTAGTTGATAGAGGCGATGCTGATCCTCTGGTTCTCGTTCGCTCGCGTGACGGATTTTCAAGATATGTTATAGGACTTCCGGTGAGGTTATCCCGAAAAGGAAATAAATTCTCACAATTAATGAGATCATTTTTATAGTGAGTAAAATAATCTTTCATAGTTATTCAGCACATAACAAGAGTTATTTTAGTCACTAGAAAAATGATATTCATGAGAATTTATTTCCTCTTTTAGTGGTTTATCATGTGTTCCTAGAGCGCAAGATAGAAAAATCTATAATAGAATAGCAAAATTTTGATTTTTTATATATTATGACTTTAGTTTTAAAATTTAACAAATACATAAAACAAAAAAAAGTAAAGAGAAAACAATCCCAATTCTAATAAGAAAGCAAGGCTCGGACTTTGCCGTTCTTTGGCTGAGTTACTACAAATTTTGGGCAGGGGCGATCCCATCAACATAAACTACAGCCTTGCTCCGCCACTACCAAACACAATCACACCGAGTTTCTGCCATAAAAAACACACCCACTCTCCATCAACCCCGAATTTGCAAGAATATCATCATCACCACATTTTGGCTCCACCAAACAATCATAACCACCAAACTTTACCATTGAACAAGCAACCCAACAACTCATCTGCAGCTGAATTGGTGAAGGTGCTCTCCTTGAGGGGGATAAAAAGCATCACATCCCGAGTTCGAATCCCTAGTGCTGCAGCATGGTAAAGAATTAAACCCAAGAGGTGTGGGCTGAGGGATGTGATGTAACAATACCTGAATATGGTGGGTCCCTCGGGGAGAGGGCCTTCACACACCTTCCTTCAATTAATGAAATAAAAATCAATTTTAAAAACCTAGAAATTAGGTTTTTGAAAAGAAATTCGAATGTGGGCCCAAAAGGTACAGTGAATGGAGCATGTGCCACACGTGCTTAAAAAACTGATGCGGTCAGCTGTTGGGCTGATCGAGACCCCTAAAAAGGAGGATAACATATATTAGTATGATATTAGTACAGACTCCTAAAAAGGACGTTGAAATGGCACTGACCCTAACATATGCATTTACTCGGCAAAAATTGGATCCAAACTCTAACATTGGAATGCCTTTCTCCATTGCAATAGGAGGAAAAACTATTAGCACCAAAATTTTGCCAGTCTGTTTTTGTGTCTTTGTCATGCATTCATCTGCATTTTATCACATTTAAAGTCTATAAAAATCTAAAAGTATTTTCTAAGGATCGTAGGAACTATATATCCATCATTTTATCGTGCTAAACATATTCCAAAATTTCTTGGAATTTTACGGGAGCATGTTTAAAATTTTCGTAATGTTTTCCCAAAGACGTACTGGTGATCATCGTGACCGACCGGTCACATACCATGACTTACCGGTCATCATCGTGAACGACTGGCCCCATACCGTGACCGTACGGTCATAGGGGAAGCCCTACCGGTCACAGGGGAAGCCCTACCGGTCACAGGGGAAGCCGTACCAGTAACAGTTCGGAAAAAATTGCCTGAAGCCACTACTGACAATCCTGGCCGGCCGGCCATGCCCCACGGTTATGGTTGGCCAGCCAGTCTGCCTCCACGGCCACCCATGGCTGGTGGCCATCCATGGCCAGGGAACAGTCTCCCTCAGTCTTAGATGTTTGATTTTTCGCCGTTCGTGAAAAATTGGATTTTCGTTGGAATTTCAAGTCATTTTACGAGCATATTCTAGACACAAAGATGTATCTCCTGTTAGTGTAATGCCCAAAAGCCAATCATTGGATGATTATATAGTCGTGTATATTTATTAAGGTTTTATTCCAATAAATATGTTTATCAGTGATAAATGCTTGTACATATTTATAACCTAAGAATATTTTATATTCTTAAATTGTCCCTAGTCGATTATTATTACAGATGGGTTGTAATAATAAATTAAGACTAGGGAATATTGAGAATTGTATGAGATATGAATTCTACATACGGGTACAAGTTAGAGAACTTGTGGTCTGGACTGACCCGACATAAGAACACTACATGGACTGTTATATATATGTCATTAGTGGTTCTTATATGTACTATCCTTAGACCTGAGATCATCAAGGTTTCCAATATATGAGTCGTGTACTTTGACATTACTCTTAGTTACTCGTAACTGAGTAAACCTTAGAGTAATTATTGGGTACATGATATAATGTGTAGTGGGTTTTGTATGATCAAGATGGAATTCGTCCAACCCTTATAACGAGTATATTATCAGTTGGGCCTCTTGATAGAGTTGAGTTGTAAATGCATGGCCATGCTCAGATTAAGTGATATGGGGATATCATTTGTATCTATTTTACACAGTTTACTCAGGGATCAAGAAAACTTAGAATAAACATATACGAGAATGACATATTCCATGTCTCATGTTTGATCTTGATAATGTGATGAAAGGATAATGACATTTTTCTGAGGCATAATGAATCAGTACTGATCTGGTCACTTGGGTAACAATGATGTGTTGCTAGACACCACTCATTGTTTATAATTATAAATGAGAGTTTATAATTATAAATGAGAGTTTATAATTATTGCCAACATGATTAGTGCTTACAGGGTCACACATTTAGAACTGTCGATTCGAGCCAGTGGTTAGACCGTGGTTGGACTATATTTCGACCGGGTTATTGAGCTAGTGGTTAGACCATAGCTGGACCATGGTTGGACCGGGTCGTTTGGGTTGATCGGTTCAATAGTTACCAGAATTATTGAACCTGAATTATTGTCCAAAAGGCATGAAAGGATGTGTTGTTTTATATATATGTTGATATATATGATTGAGTTAGTGGAGACATAATCATGTTGATGATTGTGACTAAAGTATAGATAATGGAAAACACAATCATGCATGATAAGATGTATGTATGATTAGGTTGGCCATTTCTATATTAACTAACAATGATATGTGTATGGGATATACATGAAAGAGAGTTGAGTATAGACTTAACACACTCACTTCATACTTGAGAAAAACATATCAAATACTCTAGGCTCTCTCTCTCTCGGAATTCTGCAGCTAGCACTGAGGCTCGAGAGTGCTCGTGTTAGTGGTCATGTGACGGTTGCTAGCAGTCATCGACGATTCGTGTGGATACCGTAGAGGAGTCGGATTTCTGTCCGGTTCTTGCTGATTCGGATTATCAGTTGAGTGGAAGATCTCAACCAATCCAGGTATGAACCTTTTGTTATTCGGTTTACCACGTTTCACATGGATCCTCCATTAGTTCCGGGTTTTCCGCTGCGCATATTGTCTCTTTGTTTGCATACCTGGTTACTTACAGTGGTAGCGGAGCCTCTTGTGAAACACTAAACCGAATAAGTTGTTTGTATCTATGATATGCTATATGTGATATGGCTTGATCATGATTGTATAAGCAATATAACTTGATCATAGTTTATTATGCTTATATTGATAGTATGCTTAAACTAGATCATTATGATTCTCATATATGTGATATGTTGAAGTTGGTTCTGTCAAAGGTGTTTGACAGCAAGTACTTGATTGGTATATGATAACAATCAATTTGTACTTCTGGCAGAAAGTCAAATGAGTTTGATAAAGGGGTATAACATTGATGTTTATGGGTAAACATCTATGTTCTCTTCGGCCGAGTGGACAAAACATCGATGCTTAATGGTAAACATCGATGTTCTCCTTTGTTAATTATCAGCCGAAAGGTCAAAACATCAATGTTTAATGGTTAAACATCGATGTTCTCTTTGGTCGATAGTCGCCGAGGGGTTCAAACATCGATGTTTATGTTCAAACATCGATGTTCTCTTGACCGATTGCATTTCAAGATGTTTTTGCAGAAAAACTGTTCAAACATCGATGCTTAAGGTGTAAACATCGATGTTCTGAGCATTCGGCAAGTTATTTGGAGTTCTAGAAACTGAAAACATCGATGTTTAAGTGTCAACATCAATGTTCTGGAATCCAGAAACTTCAAACATCGATGTTTAAGTGTCAACATCGATGTTCTGAGGATTAGCCAACCCCAAACAACGATGTTTACATCTTAAACATCGATGTTCTTATGATCTTAATGATATATGAACAACATGTTGATTGCTTGTTAATATGTTTATCCTTTTATAATCATGTCACATAGCTTGGTGTGTTGATTATAAATGATTGTATATGCGATATATGATCACATGCATGTTATGTAAGGAATGAGCACTCATCTTTGCTTAGATCAACACTTGGTAGGTTTGCCAAAGTAAAGTGCCAATGTTTATCCTAGCAAGATGCTAAATATTAAGTTACTCATGTGTTGCCTTCTATTGATAAGCACTCATCTATGCTTAGATCAACACTTGGTAGGTTTGCCAAAGCAAAGTGCCAATGTTTATCATAGCAAGGTGCGATGGGATAATTGTAATATCCAAGTTGCTTGTTGTGGGTGGAACTTAACTAAGTCATCTCAATAGGATTGGGGACTTAGAGGCAAAGAGTTGAGATAAGTCTATGAGATAGACAAGAACAAGAGTTGTTCACTCAACTATCCAAGAGTTACATGAGATGTAATTGACAAAGAGTTGTCTACCTCAATAACTATGATATAAGCGATTAGCCAAAGCTAACTTATCTTGTAGTGAAATATGGATCTTGGCCCACTCATTATCATCTTAATTTATCTAGTGGGAGTATTATTTAATAAAATTCCTTGTTAAATGATTACATACATGACTCTGATTTGTGTGAATTGATCATTGTAGAATTATCATGGCACAAAACACAAGTACTATGTCACTGCGATCAGTCCTTGAGAAGGAAAAACTGAATGGGAATAATCTCCTTAATTGGCATCGTAATTTGAGGATAGTCCTCAAGCAAGAAAAGTAGTTGTATGTCCTTGAAGGGCCTGTTCCTAATGAACCGGCACCTAATGCTCCTAGGGCCGAAAAAATGCTTATAAGAAGCATGTTGATGAAGCATTGGATGTTGCATGCCTAAATGCTTGTCACTATAGACTCTGAGCTTCAGAAGCAACATGAGAACCTGGGTGCTTTCGATATGATCAAACACCTGAAAATGCTCTTTGAAGAGCAAGCCAGGCATGAGAGGTATGAGACCTCAAAGGCATTATTCCAATGCAAGATGGCTGAGTCATCACCTGTCAGACCTCATGTGCTCAAAATTATTGGATACATTGAGAGCCTTGAAGGGCTGGGTTTTCCTTTGCAAAGAGAGTTGGCCGTTGATCTAGTCCTGCAATCGTTGCCAGATAGTTGTAGCCAATTTGTAATGAATTTCAACATGAATCACCTTGACAAATCTTTGTCTGAGTTGCTTAACATGTTGGGAACAGTTGAGAAACAAATGAAGGCTAATAAATCCAACAACATTTTGATGGTTGGAAATGGCAAAGGAAAGGGAAAAGCCAAGTTTAGTAAGAAGAAGAAATGTGCCAAAAAGTTTGGTTCATGTGCATCTTCTTCTTCACATGTGTTGAAACCCAAAGGTGGTGTTGCAAAGGAAGGACAATGTTTCCATTTCAAGAAACCTGGCCATTGGAAGCGTAACTGCCCTGTTTACCTTAAGGAGGTGAAGAAACAGAAGGGAAGTAAGACTTCTGCTTCAGGTATTCTTGTTATAGAAGCTAATATTTCTATCTCTGCATCATGGGTATTAGATACCGGATGTGGTTCTCACATTTGTGTAAATGTGCAGGATCTGAGAAAGAGTAGAAGATTAGCAAAGGGTGAAGTGGACCTACGTGTTGGAAATGGAGCAAGAGTTGCTGCATTAGCCGTAGGGACTTATTATCTATCTTTACCGAGTGGTTTGGTTTTGAAACTTGATGATTGTTATTATGTACCTACTATAAGCAAGAATTTGATTTCTATCTCTTGTCTAGACAAGAAGGGTTTTTCATTCATAATAAAGAACAACTATTGTTCTATTTATTTGAATGATATTTATTATGGTGGTGCATATTTAAGCAATGGTATGTATGTTCTGAACCGAGAAACACCAATCTATAACATTAATTCGAAGAAGGTTAAATTAAACGATTCTAATACGACCTATCTCTGGCATTGTCGATTGGGCCATATAAACGAGACTCATATTTTTAAACTCCATAAGGATGGGTTTTTAGACTTATTTGATTTTAAATCATATAAGACATGTGAGTCATGTTTATTGGGCAAAATAACGAAGGCTCCTTTTGCCGGTAAAGGTGAAAGGGCTTCAGACTTGTTAGGACTTATACATTCTGATGTATGTGGGCCTATGTCAACACAGGCTAGAGGTGGATTTCAATACTTCATTACATTTACTAATGATTATAGTAGATATGGCTATGTGTATCTTATGAAGCACAAGTCAGAATCCTTTGAAAAGTTCAAAGAATTCAAGAATGAAGTACAGAATCAACTTGGTAAGAGTATTTAAATGCTTCGATCTGATCGAGGAGGTGAACACTTAGACCGAGAATTTCTTGATCATCTAAAGGAATGTGGTATAGTATCACAACTTACTCCACCAGGTACACCTCAATGGAATGGTGTATCTGAAAGGAGAAATAGAACTCTATTAGACATAGTTCGTTCTATGAGGAGTCAAGCTGACCTTCCTTCTTCATTTTGGGGACATGCTTTATTGACTGTTGCCTTTACACTTAACCGTGTTCCATCTAAATCGGTTGAAAAGACACCGTATGAGATGTGGACTAGGAAACGTCCCAATTTTTTTTTATGAAGAATTGGGGTTGTGAGGCTTACGTAAGACGTCAAGCATCAGACAAACTCGGCCCTAAATCTGACAAATGCCTTTTTGTTGGATATCCAAAAGAAACTAAAGGATATTATTTCTATAATCTCACAAAGCAAAAAGTGTTTGTTGCTCGTACTGCTATTTTTCTAGAAAGAGAATTTATTTCTAGAGAGATCAGTGGGAGAAAAATAGAACTCGAAGAAGCTCGAGCACTACAAGAAGCTGTAGAGACTGAGATGGAACAAGAACAGGAGCCGCAAGTTATTGTGGGTGAAAATCCTGTACCTGTAACACATGGACCACGTAGGTCTGATAGGACTCGGTATGAGCCTGAGAGATACGGATTTCTTTTGACTCATACTGGAGACGTGATGCTCATGGATGAAGATGAGCCCACTTCCTATCAACAGCCTATTACGGGTCTAGACTCTAAGAAGTGGCTAGAAGCCATGAATTCTGAGATGGAATCCATGTATGAAAACAAGGTTTGGACCTTGGTTGATCCACCTGATGGGGTAAAACCCATTGGGTGCAAGTGGGTCTTTAAGAAAAAGACTGACATGGATGGTAATGTGGTTACCTTTAAAGGGCGGTTGGTTGCGAAAGGTTTCAAACAAGTTCATGATATTGACTATGATGAAACTTTTTTGCCAGTTGCCATGGTTAAATCCATCCGAATTCTATTGGCTATAGCTGCATACCATGATTATGAAGTATGGCAGATGGACATCAAAACCGCTTTCCTTAATGGAAATCTTTTAGAGGATGTGTACATGACACAACCTGAAGGTTTTGTCACTCCAGAGAATTCTAATAGGGTATGCAAGTTGCAAAGATCCATTTATGGATTAAAGCAAGCTTCTAGGAGTTGGAATCTTCATTTTGATGAAGTAATCAAATAGTTTGGTTTCATTAAAAATGAAGATGAGCCATGTGTTTACAAGAAGGTCAGTGGGAGCACTATCATTTTCTTGTTGTTGTATGTTGACGACATTCTACTCATTGGGAATGATATTCCAACACTACAGTCTGTAAAGACTTGGTTAGGAAAGAATTTCTCAATGAAGGACTTAGGTCAAGCTACCTACGTGTTAGGTATAAAGATCTATAGAGATAGATCCAAAAGGCTTCTTGGCCTAAGTCAAAATACATATATTGACAAGGTGCTTAAATGGTTTAGCATGCAAGATTCCAAGAAAGGTTTCTTGCCCATGTCACATGGCATAACTCTCTCAAATAATCAATGTCCTAGTACATCTAAGGAGAGAGAGCGAATGAGTAAGATCCCTTATGCGTCAGCAATAGGATCTACCATATATGCCATGCTATGTACTCGAACGGATGTCGCATATACATTAAGTGTCACAAGCAGATATCAATCTGATTCCGGTGAATGTCACTGGACAGCGGTTAAGAACATCCTTAAGTACTTGAGTAGGACTAAGGATGCATTCCTTGTGTACGGAAGCGTTGATGAGCTTGTTGTAAAGGGTTACACAGATGCTAGCTTCCAAACTGACAGGGATGACTTTAGATCGCAGTCAGGTTATGTGTTTTGCCTTGGAGGTGGTGCTGTTTGCTGGAAGAGTTCAAAGCAAGAAACAGTTGCCGATTCTACTACTGAGGCTGAATATATAGCTGTCTCTGATGCAGCAAAAGAGGCTATTTGGATTAAGAAGTTCGTAACTGAAGTTGGGGTGGTTCCGAGCATTGACAGTCCGATTGAGCTCTATTGTGACAACAATGGAACAATCACACAGGCGCATGAACCTAGATACCACCAAAGATCCAAACATATACTCTGACGCTACCATCTTATTAGAGAGATCACTGGCAGAGGCGATGTGAGGCTGTGCAAAGTTCCTTCTGAGAACAATGTAGCAGATCCATTAACTAAGCCACTCACACAGCAGAAGCATGATGGTCATGCTACATTCCTTGGTATTAGATACATGGATAGTGCAAGTGGGAGATTGTTAGTGTAATGCCCAAAAGCCAATCATTGGATGATTATATAGTCATGTATATTTATTAAGGTTTTATTCCAATAAATATATTTATCAGTGATAAATGCTTGCACATATTTATAACCTAAAAATATTTTATATTCTTAAATTGTCCCTAGTCGATTATTATGGATGGGTTGTAATAATAAATTAAGACTAGCGTATGTTGAGAATTATATGAGACATGAATTATACATACGGGTACAAGTTAGAGAACTTGTGGTCTGGACTGACCCGACATAAGAACACTACATGGACTGGTATATATATGTTGTCATTAGTGGTTCTTATATGTACTATCCTTAGACCTGAGATCATCAAGGTTCCCAACATATGAGTCGTGTACTTTGACATTACTCTTAGTTACCCATTACTGAGTAAACCTTAGAGTAATTGTTGGGTACATGATATAATGTGTAGTGGGTTTTGTATGATCAAGATGGAATTCGTCCAACCCTTATAACGGGTATATTATCCGTTGGGCCTCTTGATAGAGTTGAACTGTAAATGCATGGCCATGCTCAGATTAAGTGATATGGGGATATCGTTTGTATCTGTTTTACACACTTAACTTAGGGATTAAGAAAACTTAGATTAAACATATACGAGAATGACATATTCCATGTCTCGTTTTTTATCTCGATAATGTGATGAAAGGATAATGATATTTTTCAGAGGCATAATGAATCAGTACTGATCTGGTCACTTGGGTAACAATGATGTGATGCTAGACACCGCTCATTGTTTATAATTATAAATGAGAGTTTATAATTATTCCCAACGTGATTAGTGCCTACAGGGTCACACACTTAGAATTGTTGATTCGAGCCAGTGGTTAGACTATGGTTGGACCATAGTTGGACCAGGTCGTTTGGGTTGATCGGTTCAATAGTTACCAGAATTATTGAAATTGAATTATTGTCTAAAAGGCATGAAAGGATGTGTTGTTTTATATATATGTTGATATATATGATTTAGTTAGTGGAGACATGATCATGTTGATGATTGTGACTAAAGTATAGATAATTGAAAACACAATCATGCATGATAAGATGTATGTATGATTAGGTTGGCCATTTCTATATTAACTAACATTGATATATGTATGGGATATACATGAAAGAGAGTTGAGTATAGACTTAACACACTCACTTCATACTTGAGAAAAACACATCAAATACTCTAGGCTCACTCTCTCGAAATTCTACAGCTAGCATTGCAGCTCGAGAGTGCTCGGGTTAGTGATCGTGTGACGGTTGCTAGCAGTCATCGACGGTTCTTGTGGATACCGTAGAGGAGTCAGATTTCTGTCCGGTTCTTGCTGATTCGGATCATCAGTTGAGTGGAAGATCTCAACCAAACCAGGTATGAAATTTTTGTTATTCGGTTTACCCCGTTTCACATGGATCCTCCATTAGTTTCGGGTTTTCCGCTGCGCATATAGTCTCTTTGTTTGCATACCCGGTTACTTACATCTCCCATGCTTTCAGGGAATTTTCTAAGGTCTAGATGGGCTCCGTTTGTTCTTTCCAAAGTTCTTGACCTATGACCGTACGGTTATCATTTTTGAACTAAAGCCATAGAATGATGACCTGTCGGTCATCAATTTTCAACTATAGCCATAAGGTGATGATCGATAACTGTAGCCATGAGTAACCAGTTAGGCTCATATTTACTACTATATCACTCCTAGGAAAAACTATAAATAGGGTTCCCCTCCCTTCCATTCTCTTATCCCCGAAAGCCCTCTCTCTAGTGCTTGTTTTTGCACTTTTCTATCCCCCATCCCCATCCCTCTCTAAGTTGAAAATAAAAGGTTTGAGTTACCAATGGGCTTGTAGCTCATTGGCACTCTTGTGTCAAAAGCATAAGAGGAGTGAGGTCTCGGGTTCGAGTCTCACTCAACCTCGATAGTATCAAAAAAAAAAAAAGGTTTGAGTTTCCACCCTCTTCTATCTCTCTTGTCCCCCTCTAATGAATCATCTTACCCCTTTAATTTGAAGCATAAGGTCTCACAATTGTTCCCTCCATGTTCCCATATTTTTGTAAATATTGGATAACTTTTTTATTCAATTGAATCAAATATATCATTAGATAGTACTTAAAAGAATTTTTCCATGACACTAAGGTCAAATTATTAGTTTTCATTATTTTTTAGTCCACTTGTCACATATCAAACCTATAAAACCAAGATATGAATCCTTATTTTTTAAGAAAACATGGAGCAGATAAGTTTAATCAGTGCCCAAGACAAATTATAGTAAATGTAGACTCGTAATATTCCTAAAAGAAAAAAAGAAGAAGACTCGTAATTAATAGTAATGAAAGATATTAAATTTAAATTTACTCCTATTACAACTCATATTGGAAACATATCCAATTAGCCGTACAAAATTATGGTTTCCGCAATCACAGTTTTAGTGTAGGCAAATAGGGAAATTAGAATTTTGGGGCTAAAACTTTGCAGGCTAATATTTTATTATTGAAAACTCAGTGGTGACTACACCGTTTATCCGTCTCTAAAGACGTCCATCATCTTTTCCTATTGTGTCCCATTTCACATGCTCTTTGGACAACGATTTGTACGTGGTGGGGGATTAGCTGGGTTCCATCAAACAATGTGGTGTCATGGTAATGGCCTGTGCTTGCTGGCCATGCTGGTTCCCAACATGCGTGGGTTTTGTTGGGTTTGGCATGTTTGTGGACCATTTGGTTAGTTAGAAATGCTTTAGTCTTTTCCCATCAACCCTTTCAACTGGATCAATTGTTTGACCAGGTGAGGACTAGGGCGTTCTGGTGGTTCAAAGTAAGTCACCCCACCTTCCCATATGGCATTGGGGCTGTCTTGGCATCTTCAGCTCCATTTCGAGATTGGCATACAGGCAAATCGGTGACCATTCAGTATACTGGCTGATTGATAGTGATGGTATAATTGTTAGTTTCCAGCTAACTCTGTTACGTTCTTCTAACTAACATTACTTGTACATATTACTATATTTCAATAAAACCACTCGATTAGCATAAAAAAAAAACTCACAAAGACACAATTATATAGAGTATCAAAGTACAATCGATTACAACCAATAAAGAAAATACAATCGATAGGTTCTGATACAAGGTAAAGATAAGCTGTTGTTGATCTGATACATAATGTTGACATTATCCTAGTACAAGTTTTATCAATAACCGAACCACCTACTCCTTATCACTAATTATCTGGGATTATCATCACTTATCCTAACAAATATATGGAAAGCGAGGGAGAGATGACAATCTACGGCTCTCCTTCGCCCATGTCTAATAAAATAAAATAAAATTGATGTTTTAGAAGTTGGTAGTGTTTTATTATAGGTATAGTATTGTAAAAAAAAAATTAAACAATCAGACAATTTTTACAATTTAATATTCTAACACATCTAGCTTGGAAAAACCCTTATAAGTGTTACAATTTGATTAGAGCATATCGACAAAGGTTTTGGTATCCAAACTTATACACAAGGTACCATAGCAATCCCAAAAAATTATAAACTGGATTACTTTAATTTGTGACAAGGAATTATTAAAAAATGCCCTCTGCTTTACGGAACTTCCTACAACATATTGTCTTGGTTAATAGCTGGTTGTGCAGTCCTTTCTCTTTGTGGCTAAATAGGAATGATCTAATTTTCAACAACAAAATTGGTTGAGAACTCGTATGTTTTGTCATCCTTTGGTAATCTTGTATTTATTAATATTTATTTATTTCGATTAGCATACAAAATTTCTACATAATATATAAAAATTTCGAAGGCACCAAGTTAATCTCTTTTTTACTCTTTTTTATTCCTTTGTTCGATTTCTACTTATTTTCATCCCTTTGTTCACCCTGTTTGGCTTAGTGTGGATAATTTTGTCGGAATCCGATGGAAATTACTGATGTGGAAAATTTTTCTGTGCCAATTCAGCTATGTGGGACCCACAAATCATATTCTTCTCAGCCACAGTTATAGCCCACATTACTGACGTGGCATCCGAAAAAATTGCTTGGCAAAAATACCATTCCCGTAGGTGATGGTTTGTAGTTGATATGAAGGTAACATGTGAATCCTACATAACTGAAGTAGCATTGAAAAACTTATCCCGCCAGCAATTTCCAATGGATTCCCATAAAAAAAACCAAACTAGACCAAATAAAGGGATGGGAGAGATGAATTCTAACTTTAATGCTAAATTTAGAAACTAAAAGGTGAGAGAAAGAAAATGGAGAGAATGAAACTAGAGAGAATGAATGTTAGGGGAGGAGAATAGCATTTTCTCTTCATAGGTTTGGAAAGTTTCAAGATGAGAGGAATGAACTTGGGGAGAATGCTACTTTTCAGTTATTTTGACAGAAATTGTAATGATAAAATTACAATGTTATCCTTTATTGTTATTTGGGGTAAAAATCTTAGGACGATAAGCATGTCAGTTCCTTAACTTTTTCCAATTAACTTTTTCCACCTATCCTCTCCAAATCGGAGAGACTAAAAATTGTGGACCCAGAGAAAATGAATTCTCTCCAATTTCTCTTCTCCACATATTCTCCTTCTCTCCCAACAAGTGAATTTGCATTGCAAATTGTGAATTTTCCCCAATAATTTTTTTCCCCCCAGTATCTCCTCTTCCCAAACTAAACCGTGAAAGTAATGCTTCACAAGCGTCTCGCTTAGGCTCCACTGCCTTATGTGTGACCCCTTCTTTTTGTATGAATCCCACCTAGACACTTTGTTTTTTTATTTCTCATCTGGTTTCCGAAACTTTGTGCTTGACTAATCCGGATTTGTTCCGGGTCACGCACGTATTAGTTGGTGAATCTTCTAATAAGGATTTTTGTGCATATACGAGGTCGCCGAGACCTCGCTTAAGCGAAACCAAGCTATTCACGCTTTTGAACGAAATTAGGGGTTAATGAAACCTTTCACACGAATCCTTCACAAAATTATCAATCAATATTCTCAACTAATCAGAATTTCCTTTTCGTTCGTTCGTACATATTTCATTTATTTACATATTTCATATATCCTATTCCATATTCATCTATGAGGTTAGATAAAATTTTATGTGATTTCATAATACAAATACAAAATCGAAATTGTAACAATTCTTTATTTGGGAGGTTGGAATATCTTTATTCCATACCTATTTTTTTCTCCATTTTTTGAAATAAATAAAATAGGTAGAGTTTTGACAATAATAACAAGTCTGGAAGCACCAATAAATCCATGTGATAGTATTTGTAAAAGAGCTCCATTGAGCCCCATATCGCTTATAGAGCAAATTCCGATGATTAGGAAACCCATATGAGACAAAGATGGGCTGTCAAGAACGTAGTGGAGGTAGGATGGGCAGTTGGTCAGATCTAGTATCGATCGTACATGGACGATAGTTCGAGTCGGCGGCTCTCCCAGGGATCCCACCACTTAAACCAAACTTAAAATGGTTGAATTTAGAGTTTGACGCCTCGGGTGCATGCACAAGCTCTTGGGACTTTTTTATGTAATTTTTTGTTCTTTCTATTATTCCACGAAAAATGAAATAATAATAATAGTGGTTCACAATAATTGCGCATATGGCTAGTCCATTCTATGCCTAGGAGTAGTCATTGTTTGATGGTCCATCATACAAAATGCATCATGTAAGTAATCATGTTAGTAATATTGAATGAACACTTTGTGGTGGCTCTTCAAAGTCCCACATCCTTGCATCTTGCATGCGTGTGTGTTATAAGACATTCCGAGTTTGACAAAATTATCATGGTTATGTTAAATTGTTTCGTCAAAAAAAAAATATTGAATGAACACAAAATGCTTTCAAAACCAGTAGAGTTAGGTAGGACCGACATGCAAAACAACAGAGTAAAATGCGTGTAAGTGTTTAAAATTGGGGGCCAAACTTGTGGACCAAAATTCAGTGTACATGAAGTTGGCAGGTGTCCCTTCCCAAAGGTAGACAGGTGTCCCGTTGTGACATCTTTTTAGCAATTTCCCAACTGAATAAGCTGCTTAAAATCGGAAAAAATGTGTGCAATGGAGATTTTGTTTAACAATTTTCACATTTTTCTTTCTTTCCATATTTTCTATGTAAAGAATAATAAAATGGAATGGACTGAAATTGGATCAGATCAATCACATGATTAGGACAGTTGGGAAGTTTTCTATTTATTTATTTTTGGTTATAAATAAATAAGTTTGCAGGGTTGAAGTTTAACTTGCGCACAATTCTGGTCAGGGAACTTGTATTGAATCTTTGCCAAGAATTAGTGACATTGGCTTGCTGGCTCATCAAATAGGTTTGATGGCACAAACAATTTGCAGGCAGGGCCGAGCACCAAGTTCCCTTGTGTTTAAGGTTCACAGGCGTGAACCAGAATTAATAACTCCTGAAAAGCCCACCCCTCATGAGTTCAAGTACTTATCGGACATCGATGACCAAGAGGGCCTTCGATTCCACATTCCTCTCATACTAATCTATCCAAGCAAGCCCTCAATGCGAGGGAAAGACCCTGTAAAGACAATCAGGGATGCAATTGCCAGGGCACTTGTGTTCTACTACCCGTTTGCTGGAAGGCTAAGGGAAGGCACCAATCGGAAGCTCATGGTGGAATGCACCGGGGAAGGCATCTGGTTCATTGAGGCAGATGCCCAGGTCACTCTCCAACAGTTTGGTGATGCACTCCATCCTCCATTCCCATGCTTTGAAGAGCTCCTCTTCGATGTCCCTGGCTCTACCGGGGTCCTAAACACTCCTTTGCTTCTACTTCAGGTAGCCCCACTCGTACTTTCTCTCATGCATTTCATAAACTTAAATACATCAAAATATATTCGCATGTACAAAATTAAATCCTCGACCATCCATGCATGTTTCTATGTAACACATTTTTTTTTTTTTCTGTTCTATTGAAAAATTTTGAAGGTAACACGTCTGGAGTGCGGTGGTTTCATATTGGCCCTCCGTCTCAACCACACAATGTGTGACGCCCCTGGTCTAGCCCAATTTTTGTCTGCAATCTGTGAGATTGCCCGTGGATCACCATTCCCTTCCCTCTTGCCAGTGTGGGAAAGACATTTCCTCAGTGCCTCAGACCCACCCCAGGTGACGCACCAACATCCAGAATATGAACCAGACGATCCCACCACCAATATTAGTATTAGTACTACGACTAGTGACGATGATGATGATATAAGTACCGTCGCACTAAATGAGGAGGAAATGGTTCAAAGCTCAATTTTCCTTGGACCCAAAGAGATATCAACTCTTAGAGGTCTTGTCCCTCACAGACACCACACCACCCTTGAGATAATAATAGCTTGCCTATGGAAGTGCCGCACCATTGCGCTCCGACTAAAACCGAGAGAGGATGTGCGCGTGATGATAGTTGTTAATGGCCGTAACAGGTTTAACCCTCCATTCCCACTTGGGTACTACGGTAATGCCTTTGCCTATCCAGCAGCTGTCACAACTGCGGGAAACCTGTCCCGGAATCCCCTTGCTTATGCTTTAGATTTGGTGCAAGAAGCTAAAGCACAATTCACCGAGGCATACATCCGATCCGTGGCCGCCTTGATGGTCATTAAGAGTAGGCCTCCCTTCACAGCTACCGGATCATGGATAGTGTCGGATAATACACGTGCAGGGTTTCAAGATGTGGACCTTGGGTGGGGCAAGCCAATATATGCTGGGGTTGCCATGGCTGGAGCTGGGAACTTCCCCGGAGTGAGCTTTCTTGGTTCATTTACTAACAAGAAAGGGGAGAAAGTGATTGTGGTGCCCATTTGCCTGCCAGCCCTCGCAATGCAAAGTTTTGAGAATGAGCTTCGCGTTATGTTGAAGGCTCCGCTAAGTGGTTATCACAATATTGATTCAAAGTTTATCAATTCTTCCTTGTAAGGTGTTATGTTCGTGTGGATTGGTGGGGACTTGTATTGGTGAAACCATAAAATTTTATCTGGGAACACCCAAAGTTTGAATAAAAGAAACTAAATTAGAACCAATATGGGGTTGGATCAAGTGCTAAGCCACTTGTTCCGCTTAAGCGAGGTTTCGGGTTAGAATCTTCGTGTATGCAGAAAATTCCTATTGGAGGACTCACCCACCATAATCAGGTGTGCGACCCGAGTCGAGTCCGAATTAGTCGGGCCGAAGCTCCAGATACCGGATGAGAAACCAAAAAAAAGTGTAGATTTACTTGTTAAATAATAATCGATAAATTAAAAAAATAAACCCTAAAAAGGTTACCAGGGTGAATTAAACCTTTTCGAATTAAGACTAATTGGTCTCTAATAAAACTAAATTGGATGTAAACTGAAACCAAATCCTCACCTACACACTAACACTCGAAATTTGACTAGAAAAAAATTGTAAGACAGAGGTAAGAAGAGATTACACAAGTTATTACAATAAACTTTTCATAGACTCAGATTTAACCTACGGTCAAATTAAAGTAAACCATAACTTTAAGTACCTAGCATAATTAATCACTAATATTTACCCTTACAAGGACTACATGAATAAGTAGGGGGACACTAATATTACAGCTCAAAATATCTCTATTAGCTGAGACAATTTTCAAGGATGTTTAAGATCTTTTTTATATAAATTATAAGGGGGGACACTCTCTCCATGACTGTAATGGCTTCAGAGTTGATTTGGTATTCCTCCAACCACAAACTTTGCTTGTATTGCATTCAATTCTAAAAAATTTTATGCTTTTCAGGTCACCAATCCAAAATCTATTTCTTTTTTTTTAGCTTGGAGGACTAATTCACATTATCCAATCTTAGAAGATAGAGGATCTTTTGTTGGACAACCTAATCGCTGGTGGTCGGCATCCAGTGGTCATTATTTTATATCTATTACTTACAACTATATGGACCTTTAGCTTTCTTTATGTTTACCAATTAATTTTTTACATTTACGATCACAAAAAGGAATAGACATGCAGTTATTAACGTTTGGAATTGAAACTTAGATTAATTTACGTATGGTAATTATTTGTAAATGTAAATATTCAATTATTTAAAGAATAGGCAATTATTGCATGATAATCGTTTAAAGTGACTTTTTCACGGCCTCGAAAGGAGATTTCAAATTCTCTTTCTCTGCTACTGTATCGTTTTTTTTTTTGTTTTCTCAGTATCAGTTTTTTTTCTTAAGCAAATCCATTAATTTAAATGATTGAACGATTTGAAGGATTCAAATCATATTAAATGTATTTACACTCCAATTACCATTTAAATGGTAAAGGAAAAAAAAGCATATGGTAAGACAACTTTTTGGGGTGCATATCAACGCGATTAATTTATACTTTGAAAAGGGAAAGTGGTGGATTAATGATTGTGCATTATGGTTCTCTTATTATTTTGGAAAAAAAAAGCATATAAAAATGTAGTTTTTGTTGGTCTATACCCTTTTTTTATATACACTAGATGGTTAGAAACTGATTCTGTGGTGGCCATGCTCGGTTCTTGTGTAAGGATGTTGATCCTTGGGGATATTGATCCCGGTTTGATATTTTTTGGATGTTGATCCCTAGTTCTGTTTTGATCTGGCACCCGGAATTAGTTAATAACCTGGTACGACCCTAGCTTATCCCGTGACAGGCCCAATGATTTGTGATGATTGGATTTTGGTACGGCCAGAGGCGGTAGTTTGGGTCCGTAACGACCGTGTGATATGATTTGGCCCGTAACGGTCTGTGATTTGATTTGGACCCGTAATGATCCTGTGTTGTTCTTTTTACCGCGGCACGACCAACACTTGTTTTGTGACATGGGGATTCTTTTGCAGATTAGTTATTAAGGTTTAGTATCAGGAGATCTCATGGTATGACCCGGTTGGGTGTGGAGACGTGGAGTCACATCGTTGTTGTCGATGTTATTCGTGATGATATGCTTTTGAGCATTGTTGTTCCTGTTTAGTGGATATTGTACTTTGTTATGATTGTGATTGCTCTTTTGACTTTTTAGTGTGATATCTCCATACGTGAATTTGAGTTGTTGTTCAATTGTGACTTGGTTATTATTGGTTGCTTGCATATGTATCTTTGCTTATGGATTTTACCCGGTGAGCACTTCGGACTCACCCATCGCCTGCGTGACTCGGTCACGTAGATTGTTTTGTGCTGAGTACAGGAACGTACATGGCAAGCTGCAGTGTACCCTCGGGCAGGACTCGGATCCAGTGGTTTGCATCGGGTTTTGCATATGAAGTCTTTGAGTTTGTAAATACTTCTGCTATGCTATTGTTGTTGAGGTACCCGAGGTCGGGTGATTGATATTTTTTTTGGGACATTGGGCTGGGTTTCGTGTTGTATTTACTGTTTGTACATTTCCGGCACGTGTTTACTGAGTTTGGTAAATACGGGTCGGGGCGTTTCAGGTTTATTATTTTTCAACAATTATTGTCGAACGTAATTCATGATTATTGTTAAGAAAATATAAATAAAATTTTTTATATTAATCATTTTCGAGAGAAGAATTAATATATAATATAAAGAAAGATTTTTTTTTGATAATCTAGACAAACATATACTAAGATACACATTGCAGAATTAGTTTTAGTATTATAATAGAAATTTATAAATTAATAATATTTATTATTTTTTTATTATTTTAAATTATATAATTTTAACTATTAAATTATATTATTATTTCTTACTATTATTTATTTTTTATAGTAGTTGTTCATGTTTTTATATTCTCAGCTATTTCGTTGAGTACGTGTTTTTATATAGTAGAGTTTTTTTTTTATTCGTTATTTTAGTTAGTGTTTTTATATATAGTATATAGGAATTACATGTCATTCATTATTGTATGACATGTCTTTTTAATTAAATAAGAATAAGATATCAATTTATTGTTATTGTCATTAAGTAGGATTATTTCTGTATTTTTGGTTGTTTCGCTGCCTTCGTGCTTTTATATATAGTATAGATATAGATAATATGTTTTAGTTTTTTTTTTTATATTGTCAAACATTTACGATACTAGAAAGTTTTTGCTATGATCTTTTAGCAATCCTCGTTGGGCTATTTTTAATTCTTTTTCCCAGCCCAATACTTCATGCATACAATCTTTGTATAGTTGGGTTTAGATAAATATTGCACCAAGCTTGTCGATCATAGAGCCCATATTCTTTGATTTACCAATTTTATTTCATTCATGAACTTGGGCTCACTTGGCTCCTTTATTTTTTTTGAAACTAAAGCCCAGTTGTACTTCTTCCTTCTACTTAAATTAAACGATGAGTTTTTACCAAATTAAGGACATGCTTTTCAAATGGTATGCAACTCCTAAAAAGTTAGACACAACGGCTCTTAAGAGCATTTAGTTGTCTTCTTTCTCTTGCACATTTCACTATTGATCCCTTCTTTTCAACCTAAAAACTTCTTAGAAATTTTAAAGACCAGAGAAGCAAAGGGGTTGCGGAAGTTTTTCTTGTCCTTTTGAAGACCAAGTCAAAACCACAACTATTTAGAAGGTAAAAAAAGGAAAATACACTTTTAAATAAGAGAAATATTAAGGATAGCTTAAACATTCTACCAATCAAGTCTTGTAGTCAATTACCTATCGATCAAAGTTTGCAAACTATGAGGAAAGTGTTGTAGAAGGAAAAAAGGGATCAAAGAGGTGCTTTGAAGATTTATGCACTCGGACAATTCATTTTATAAGGCCTTTTTCATTAGATCTCAAGCCTTCTTTTAGAAAAATATTTTCTTTTGTCCAGCCTCCAAAAATATCCGTTGGGAGCATTCAAGAGTCAAAAAAATGACTAAGCATGAGATAAGAGATTAAGCTGATTGAGATTGAGCTTACTAATTCTGCTCATATAGATGATATTTTATACCTAATTTTGTAAACAAAGTGTGAGTCGCTCTTTGATCCTTAGGTGAGAATGAGTAATTTTGCTTAAGTGGTGAGTAATAGGTTTAAAGCTTGATCTCTTGAAAAAGCTTTGGGTATAGGTTTAAACCTTGAGTGTTTAGCTTTGGGTATGAGTTTGGGCTGAGCTTTTATAAAATCCTATGTTAGAGTTGATCTATGAAAAAACTCTTGTAAAGGTTGTAGCTCAATTTTTTGAAAAAGCTAGGTTTGTAAGAGGTTAGGTTTAGTTAGGAATATAATAGGTTAGCTTAGTTTAAGGCTACAGTTTTTTTTGGTTACATTATCAACGCCATTAATTTGTGCATCCCATTGAAAAGGAAAAATGGTAAATTAATGATTATGCATTATTCTCTTAGCCTAAACTTGAGTTCAATTATATAATTGGTATTAATATATGTTTATTGATATTTAATTATTAGTTTTGATGATTAACAACTAGTTTGGATGTTTTCATTGTGTGATGATTAAGTTTAAGGCATAAATATCGAATATGCAAAAACCACCAGCAAGGTTCCGTAGAAACCATGAGCAACAGTCACTCTCTACTTTTTGCTACAAGTTGCTGGTGTTTCTTATAGCCGTTAAAAATCAACCACCAACAAATAAGAAAGCTGACCAAGGGAGAGACAAGTTGCCAGACAACATGTCTTTGTCCCTGCACAAGCAAAAAAATAGAAAGTATTTTGAATTGAGAAAGCTTGTGGTCCTCACAACTATGAAAGTTCAACCACCAACCGCTAAAGTATTGTCTAAGAGAGTGGAAAACAAGTCATGGAGCCGTTGCATCTCTCTCTATGATTCACCAGCAACCCGTGGTCCCCATATGGTCTTCACATGCAAAACATGGAATGGTTTTTGAATAAAGGAGAAGGAAAGACTTCTTGAAATGTGCCCAACGTAGCCAAGTGGGGAGGAAGAGTCAACTCTAGTAGCTATGGAGTCATTGGAGGAAGTGTTCCCTCGCTTAAAATATATAAATAGAGGTCCAAACCTCACTACAACTTCTCCAACCATTTTGAAAGATTTTGTGTTTTTTGAAGATCTAGTTTCTACTTGACCAACCTCTAAGTAATTTGAAGATTCAAACTAAAGTTACCTTGAGTGAATTTTTGTGCTAAACCTTTTGTAAACACTTCTTGAAAGTCACTCTTAAAGTTATCTTGTTAAGGAAATTATAAGCAATAATTGGATTAGTTTTTCTAGGTACTCAAATCTAGGATTAGTTTTGAGAATATGTTAGAACTGAGCCTATGAAAATCTTGAGTGTAGGTTAGGGTTGAGACCGTGAAAAGCTTGTTGTAGGTTACTGAGCTTGTGAAAGCTTTAGGTTAAAGCAAAGCTTGTGAAGGATAGGGTTGAAACTGTAAAAGCCTAGAATAGTGGAGAGTTTGAAAACCTAAAGGAGGTATCTTTAGGTCGTGGATGTACCCGAGATTCGAGAACCACTAGAGATCGTTTGTGTGATCTCCTTCTTCCCTTCTCTTACTTTATTTCCTGTTAGTTTGTGGGGTACTTCGAATATGTGCTTGATGTGACCAGTTGCTTGGTTTTGTTAGAAACCATATTTGTGATTAGTTGAAAAGTTACTTCATCCCTTCTCTTAACCTCCTTCAGATAAAAATTATAGATTTTGAGGGTTACAACATCTACAAACCTTGTGTCTTTTTTGTCATATCAATTTTAGTTGTTGGAAGTTTAGGATGCAGGTCTTTCATAAGAGTCAGGATCTAGAGATGTTGAAGGTTTTTGAAAATTCTTACTTTAGACCCACTAAGCCTTTGAAAAATTGGAGCAAAGAAGAGATGAGAATAGTTAAGTAAAACGCTCAAGCAAAAAATTGTCTGTTTTGTGGAATTAGTAAAAGTGATCTTGAAAGAGTTAGAGCATGTAAATTTGCTAACGAAATCTGGAATTTGCTTTATGTTACTCATGAAGTTACAAATCAAGTCAAAGAATCCAATCACACTCTCTTAATGAAAGACTATGATCACCATCTTTTTCTCAATTTGGATTTTATTGGCCAAGCATTTATAAGGATGCATGGGATTTCGTGAAATCTTGTGACTGTTGACAACACACTAGGAGTATTTCTCACCAGCATCAGGCTCCACAAATAGGAATACTGTTATTGTGCCTTTTGATGTGTGGGGGATCAACTTTATGGGTCCTTTCCCCTCTTCTGATTCGAACCAATATATTCTACCTGCTGTGGACTATGTGACAATGTGGGTAGAAGCCATTGCCTCTCCAAAGAATGATGGACTAGTGATAATTCAATTTTTACAATCTGCCAGTCGAGTCAGAGCATAAGGCATATTGGGCAATTAAGGCCCTGAACTTTGATGACAAGGAAACTGGAAAAGTGTGAAAGATGTAGCTATATGAGATCGGTGAAATCCGCTTTGAGGCCTATGAGAACAAAAAAAATCTAAAAGGAAAGGTCCAAGAAGTGGCACAATAGCGATATCATACGCAAGCAGTTCAACTCTCGTCTGAAGTTGTTTCTTGGAAAACTTCGATCCTGTTGGTCAAGCCCGTTCACAAGTACAAACCTTCACATATGGTGCTTTCGAGATTCGTGGGAATGATAATCATACCTTTAAGGTCAATCACTAGAGACTGTAACGTTGTTTCCCCACCGAACTCCTGAGAAAAACTGTCACAGTGTCTCTGACATTGCCTGTTGTGAGAACCCGACCAGAAATCCGGCCTCCTCACCTTGTTCCTTCTTCTTATCCAATCCAGCAATCAAGGGAGTCGCCACTCGAATTTTATTTCTAGGGGAAAACCATAGGCATCAATCCTTCTTAGGCATCAAACATAAGGGACCGATCTAGCGAACTAGAGATTATTGGATTCGGGGGTTCGTCACGGGTAGGAAGGGGTTAGCACCCTACCCGTTTTGGGCGAAACTTTGTGCAATAAATGGGCTAAGTGGTGTGCCTTGTGTAAGTGTGAGAGTGTGGAAACAAACTTACAGCAAAGAAAATTAAATCTAATCTAAAACAAAACGGGAAAATAAATATAATTGGGCTTGATTTTCCACCACTTGAAACCACCTACATATCCTGGCAACCGGGTTCAAACCCACATAATTCTTATAAGTCATCAATCAAAAATTAAATCATGTCAGTGGCAAACATCTCAAAGCATCAACAATACAGAAAATCAAAAGAGATTCAAGGTTACCTCCTGTAGCCCTCCTCTAGCTCCTTGACTTGGGTTTCTTTCTAACCCCAATTCTTTTCCACTTCTCAACTTCACCTTGATTTCTTCTTGATTCCCACTCGCTGGATGTTTGCTGATGCTGAACTCCACAAGAATTTCTCCAGAGTAACAGTAGAAAAGAGTTTTTAACAGCTTGGAGATTGTGAATACCCGACCCAAAATCACTTGGGCCTATTCGCCTATCCTTTACACCTTCCTCTTTAACCGTCATCCAATATCTTTGTCGCCACCCAAATTCTATTAAGGGACAAAATTTGGGAAAATCCTTCGTGACTCCGTTTAGGCAACTGGACAACGAACCAAAGATGCTGGACCCGAGGATTCGTCATGGATGGGAAGGTGTTAGGCACCCATCCATGTTGGGGCGAATTCTTGTGCAATTGAAGAAAATGGTATGCCTTGTGCAAGTATGCAAGTGTGAACAACAAACACATAAGAACTGAATTTAAAAAGAAAGGGGAGAAGATGAAGATTTGGAACAAAAAGGAAAAATAAAAATATTTGGGCTTGAGTCTCCACCACTAGAGACCACCTACGTACCCGGAAACCGGGTTCAAA
Source organism: Turnera subulata (assembly GCA_028386065.3). Taxonomy (NCBI): domain Eukaryota; kingdom Viridiplantae; phylum Streptophyta; class Magnoliopsida; order Malpighiales; family Passifloraceae; genus Turnera; species Turnera subulata. The sequence continues at coordinate 111,525 of JAKUCV010001887.1, forward strand.
GCCCACGTAGTTCTTGACATGGCATCACGGCAATTACATAATCAACAAAAGCATCATCAAATCACCAGCAAGTAGCAATCAATAAGGTGCGCAATCAAAAAGGGTTAGAACACTTATCTTGGTTGCTGGACAGAATCTATGGTCGCCTTCTACTGGATTTTGGACAATATAAATGGCCTATTTAGCATCTGGTCTCAACAGAAAAGTTGTAGCACTCCCTCTTAGCTTTCCTGAGAGTCTAAGATCACGGCAATCCGACTTCTAGAACTCGAGATATGAATTTTTTTCTAAGACTGCTTGCATCAGGTACTTCTATTCGGATTTCCCACCCTCTTGGCCCCAGACTGCTTTTGATTACTTCACCCTCTTGATCTTCTCTTGCTGGCTTCCTTCTTGATGCTTTTCTACAGAATTCCTCTAGAGTTTCTTCCCTAAATTGTTTCTAGGCCTGGAGAAGTAGAGTTTCTCCAAGCAAACAAAGCTTATGGGGGGTGTGTGTGTAATGAGAGATTGATCCTTTGAAATATGTGTGAGGGGTCCTATTTATGATATTATGGGAAGCCTAGGGGTGCTGTGATACCCCAGGTACACCTTGGTGCCTAGAGGGACACTCATACGATGAGAGCTGGGTACTTGTCCTTCGAGGATGCTCGTGTAGGTTATGTTGGTGTGGGTCTAGGCTCGGTAATATGTGCTGGTGTCAGAATGTAGGTAATGGTGCACATAGGCTTGGCCTAGTGTGCACAAATGGGTTCATGGTGACCCGATGGCACGGATGGCCTGTTTAGAGTTACCGAGTACTCGACCTATATAATCGGTTGATAAAGGTTGGATTATGTTGGTAATATATTAATTAGGTGCAATTAGTGCATTCGAGGCACAATTGCCGAAATAAAATATCCGTTGGCTCGAGTTGGCACGAAATGGTGCATCGGGGTGCCCGTCGGCGCACAATTAGACCCGAATGATGTGTAAACTCGTGATTGGCCAAATCAACCAATCAGAGTGAGCCAAGTGGCTCGGGAATAAGGTGCTGGTGGCTTTGGGTGTACAAGCTAGCAGCTTGTGTGGCACGGGCCAATTGGCCATGGATAAGCACGAGGTGGCATTTTGGTGCACGTAGCACCTAAATTAGAAGAGGTGGCAAGTGGGCTGATGACTCACCTTCTTGGGCAGGTCATAAAAGGTGAAATCAAGCACCTCTACCTCACTCTTATATTCCAATTTCGTGGTTAAGGTTTGGAGAAAAAAGAGAGTGGAGAAAGAGAGGAAAAGAGGAGGTGAGGAGAGGTGAGGCTTGGGTGGTTCTGCTCTCAGGCAGAATGACCTTTCCTCACTAAAATGAGGATTCTGGCCAAAACACTGGTTAGAATTGAGTAAAACCAAATCCAAATGTTAACTAACCTCTATAGCTTTCATATGGCACCGAGTTTGTGGGATTTGGAGAAGAACTGAGCTAGTTATACTCTCTGCAATCAGAATGTTCTGTAGCTGTCGAGCAACTGTCCTCTTGTTTGACCCAGTCTTGAGTTTGTAGGCATATCTGGAGCTAAAGACCTCTAATTTGGGTTTCCTTAGTGGCTATGGAAAGCTATGAGATAGGGCTAAAACTATTATGTAGAGGCCCAAAGTTGGTTCAACCTGTAGGGATCTTGTATTTTGTGGTGAACATTCTGTTGGTGCAGGATAGCTTCTGCCCGGGTTAGTGTAAGGATGGTTTGGTGAGGTTGAGATGTGCTTTACATATTATGGTTGCTCTGATTGGATTATAATGTGGATTTATATGTGTATAATAGGGGATTATGATCCAAGGATGCTCAAGGGCTCCAAAGAGATTGAATAATTGGCATGGTTGTGCCAAAGTGCTAGGTAAGTAGATGATGCGTACTTGTGATAGTTGCTATTGTGTGCTTGGATGGCAGATGGCCCAATTGCTTGGTTGGCATGATATTGGCACTTATGGTGCATGTGTTACAGATTATTGACCTATGGTTGGCTTTGCATCATTGCACCGTTGTGGATCGTTGGCCAATGGATCATGTGGGTAGTGCAAGAGAGGCTTGTACGTACCATGGGATTGAACCTTGCGGAGGATTATGCCCGCTTGGTATGGTTGATATATTGGCACTGGGTGCCTTGTACAGGTTGTAGAACCTTGCAGAGGATAATACCCGCTTGGTCTTATTGACAGGTTGGGTCATTGCAGTGTGGGATCCACTTGGCCAAAGGGTGGTGCTATGAAGGGTGCTGTGTGTGCCTCGGTACCAAGCCATATGCACATTGTGGGCTAATTCGGTAATGCCTCGTATGTGGGGCTGTGGGATAATGTTGTGCATGTGTGCATGGCTGCCTAGACATGCAAGTAGGCTCATAGTACATCAATTGGCATACCCGTGGGCCTAATCACGGAGGACTGGTTACGTTGCTGATTGGTAGCATGTTTGTTGAGCATTGCATGCCTTGAGTGGTTATTGCTTGTGTGCACATTTGCTTACTGAGTTTTATACTCACCCCCCTCCCCCCCCCCCCTCTTCTCTTGTCTTGCAGGTGCGAGAATGAGTGTATGGGCAGTAGGTCGATGGGTATAGCCGGGATGGTCATTTAATTGGTTGTTTAATTGTGTTAAAATACTAAAGAGGTTATGTCTTAGACTAAGAGTTAGTGCCCCTTTTAGCAAGAATTTTATAACATTAGTGGATATGGCTTAGTAAGAGAGTTTGATACAATTAGTACCCTTGTTGCCTTTGCTTGCATAGTGGTTTTTCTTTCGTTTACGCTGTGCTCAAGTTTTGGTTAGTAACCCGCTAGGCAAAGGCGACTAGCTTCTATGTGTTCGATTATAGGCCCTGGGGCGCCTTGAGTGACACAATGTGGGTGCATACGGTACCTGGCCGGTCGCGCTTAGGCGGGGGCGTGACAGGCGTGGACCTACTTAATGGTGAAGATTATGCCCGAAAATCTGGTCCAAAACCGGGTAGGACTGAATTAGAAATAAAAATCGGGAAAATCGGAGATTCTGGGCACTGATGACCGCCATGGCCGGCGGTTATCTGCTGGATGACCGCCAGGGCCGGCGGTCATGTGTGGATGTCCGCCGGTCACCCCGCGTGTCACCCGTTCTTTCCTTATTCGAATCCCAATCCCCCTAATTCAGCTCTGATTTGATCCTACTGCGTAATCAACCCCTAATTAACCCATAATCACTCCATTCCTTGATTATTACTCCTCTAAATCATTTCATAACTGATTGATTACACATTAACACCCATTTCAAGCACAATCATACCAAAAACATATTTACCAATTAAGGGGTGATTTGATTTTGATTTTCCACGAAAATCAGAACCAAAATTTGTCTGCAAGTAAAGTGTTTATGTGCTAATTAAACTCTAGAGAATCCATTAACTTGGGCCCTTAAACCTATCCTTAACTCAAAAATAAATCATCTCATTATAATTGGGTTAAATATAAATCAAAGGTGCAAGCAATGAAATAAAACATATTTTAGTATAAATAAACCTTGATATATATTTTACCCTAAGATTAAATCATCTCATTAATCCTAGTATTCAAATACATAAGGGTCGAAATTACCAAAATATATTGTTTCTACTAGATTAAATTGTTGACATGTCTTAGCTTAAGATCAAATCATCTCATTAATCCTAAGTTCAAACATGTCCAAAATCCAATTTTAGTAGAAAATTTGTGAGTCAAATTTGGGCGTTCAAGGATTCCCTTCGTTGATGAGTCCTTAGAAACTGAGGACGAAACAACGTAAGAAAGGAAAAACCAAATTTGAATGGTAGATGTGTGGTGTGTGCCAAGTTTTGGAGCATTCCATGTCCCTACTTCGGGAATCATCTCATCTCGAAGGTTTGAGGGACTGGCCCTCGGTTTGTAGGAATCATCTCATCCCAGATTTATGGTTTTCGAGAATCATCTCATCCCGAGGTGAAAGAATCATCTCATCTATCAGTTTGTTGGCAAAGAATCATTTCTTCTTTGTTAACTACGTTCTGATTTGGGAATCATCTCATCCCAGGTTTATGGTTTTCGGGAATCATCTCATCCCGGGTTGATAGAATCATCTCATCTATCAGGTTGTCAACAAAGAATCATCTCATCTTTGTCAACTAAGTTGGGAATCACTTCATCCCAAGTTATGATTTTTGGGAATCATCTCATCCCGGGGTTTGCGAGAACCGGGTCCTTGGCTTTGGTTTTGCGGGTACTGGGTACACGGCTTTTGGTTTGCGGGTGCTGGGCACACGACTTTTGGTTTTGCGGCTTATTAACCCAGAATCACTCCATTCCTTGATTATTACTCCTCTAAATCATTTCGTAAGTGATTGATTACACATTAACATCCATTTCAAGCACAATCAAACCGAAAATATATTTACCAATTAAGGGCTGATTTGATTTTGATTTTCCACGAAAATCAGAACCAAAATTTGTCCGCAAATAAAGTGTTTATGTGCTAATTAAACTCTGGAGAATCCATTAACTTGGGCCCTTAAACCTATCCTTAACCCAAAAATAAATAATCTCAATATAATTGGGTTAAACATAAATAAACAGTGCAAGCAATGAAATAAAACATATTTTAGTATAAATAAACCTTGATATATATTACCCTAAGATTAAATCTTCTCATTAATCCTAGTATTCAAATACATAAGGGTCCAAAATTTCCAAAATATATTGTTTCTCCTAGATTAAATTCTTGACATGTCTTGGCTTAAGATCAAATCATCTCATTAATCCTAAGTTCAAACATGTCCAAAATCCAATTTTAGTAGAAAATTTGTGAGTCAAATTTGGGTGTTCACAGATTTCCTTCGTTGATGAGTCCTTAGAAACTGAGGACGAAACAGCGTAAGAAAGGAAAAACCAAATTTGAATGGTAGATGTGTGTTGTGTGACAAGTTTTGGAGCATTCCATGCCCCTACTTCGGGAATCATCTCATCTCGAAGGTTTGAGGGACTGGCCCTCGGTTTGTAGGAATCATCTCATCCTAGATTTATGGTTTTCGAGAATCATCTCATCCTGAGGTGAAAGAATCATCTCATCTATCAGTTTGTTGGCAAAGAATCATTTCTTCTTTGTCAACTAAGTTTTGATTTGAGAATCATCTCATCCCAGGTTTATGGTTTTCGGGAATAATCTCATCCCGGGTTGATAGAATCATCTCATCTATCAGGTTGTCAACAAAGAATCATCTCATCTTTGTCAACTAAGTTGGCTAAGTTGGGAATCACTTCATTCCAAGTTATGATTTTTCGGGAATCATCTCATCCCGGGGTTTGCGAGAACCAGGTCCTTGGCTTTGGTTTTGCAGGTACTGGGTACACGGCTTTTGATTTTGCGGGTACTGGGTACCCGACTTTTGGTTTGCAGGTGCTGGGCACACGGCTTTTGGTTTTGCGGGAACTAGATACACGGCTTTTGGTTTTGCGGGTGCTAGGGACATGGCTTTTGGCTTTGCGGGTTCCGGGCACACGGCTTTTGGTTTTACGGGTGCTGGGCACATGTTGCGGGTGCTAGGCACACAGCTTTCAGTTTTGCATGTACTGGGTACACGGTTTTTGTCTTGCGGGTGTTGGGCACATGACTTTTGGTTTTGCGGGTGCTGGGCACATGGCTTTGTTGGCCTAAATATGGGCTAATCACCTCTTAAGCTCAATTATGAAACTAACCATGTTTGTGTATGGTTTGGAATTAGTTTTGAAGATTAACAAACTGCTCAAAAAGAATGCTTTGTATATGTCTTGTGTTAATTTTAGCTTACTGGAAGAATTATAGTTTTTTCCAAAACCATTTCTCAGAAACACGCTAGATGGTTTTTGTTGCAACCATATCTACAAGCTATCGCTATCAAACTTTCTAGCAACTTGTGTGAGGTCCTCCAAGCATTTAAATCCGACTTCCAACATTCAAAATTGATGAGCAAGTAAGAGGAAAGACTCAAAGGAATTGCTGAAGATATTCTCTCTCATCTACCATGAAGATGGTCCCCTTGGTGGTCCAAACTTGCCGAAAATAGAAACACTTTGCAACCAAGGAGATGCAACTTGCCAAGTAGTCCTCACACATATTTCTAATGTTCAAAATTAAAGAGCAAATAAGAGAGAAATTCTAGGAGATGTTATCTCTCAAAGATGGTGGTCCAAACTTTCCAGAAATTGCAATACTTTGTGACCAAGGAGTTTACACAAATAATTGGTCCCAACTTGGAGTAGTTGTGAACTCAAGTGAACTTGGAGATTCAAGGAGCCATTGCAGACTTTCCCCCCAAAATCAGAGGCTATAAAAGAGTGTTAAAAACACCTTTGAAGAACACCCCAGCCATTGAGCAAAATTTGAGTTTATACTAGTGGTTACAATTGTTCAGAATCTGGTTTCGTTAAGAACCAAACAACAGGGTTGTGTGTAAGCATGTCTTGGTTTAGATTTGTTGGGTACTCAAGTCTAGGATTAGATTTGAGAGTAGGTTAGAGCTTAGCCTGTGAAAAGCTTGTAAAGATTTGAGCTTAGCCTAGAAAAACTTGTGATTGTACCTAGGGATAGTGAGAGTTTGAAATCCTAAAGGAGGGTCCTTTAGGTAGTGGAGTACCTGGTAAGGGGGAACCACTCTAAATGATCTATGTTCACTCTCTTCTACTCTCTCTCTACTTGCTTTCTTGCTCCATATACTCGCTAAGTGCTCGAAAGATTTGGTATCACAGAAACCAAATCTTTCCGCAAAGATTTGGTATCGCATAAACCAAATCTCACAGTCTAAATATCACCATGAGTCTCGGTGGTAAGAGATATATGTTTGTGATAGTTGATGATTATTCTAGATATACATGGGTTATGTTTCTTGCTAAAAAAGATCATGCATGTTGTGAGTTTGGTACTCTTGTGAGGCGATTAAAAAATGAAAAAGGTTATAAGATTTAAAAAATAAGAAGTGATCATGGAGGAGAATTTAATAATCCTGGCTTCAAATACTTTTGTAAGCAAAGTGGCATAGAACACTTCTTTACGACTCCTAGAATACCTCAACAAAATGGGAATGTTGAAAGGAAGAATCGAACTTTGCAAGAGATGGCTAGAACTATGCTTTTTGAGCATAAGCTACCTGCACATTTTTGGGCAGAGGGTGTGAACAAAGCGTGCTATATTTTAAATAGAGTATCCTTACATCCATTGATTGAAAAGACTCCTTTTGAGATATGGTTTGATAAGAAACCAAGTATTGGTTACTTTCGTGTTTTTGGGTCTAAGTGTTACATTCTAAATACTAAGGGCAGTCTGGATAAATTTTATACAAAATCTGATGTTGGTGTATTTCTTGGATACTCTCTCAATCGCAAAGCTTATCGTGTCTTTAACAAGCGAACTCTGGTTGTTGAAGAAACCATGCATGTTATTTTTAATGAGATTGACCCGTATAGTGCAAGTGATGATGAAGATGTAGATTTTGCACCTGAAGATCAACTACATGTCACATCATGTCAATCTGGAGTGCAAGAGAAGGAACTTCCTGAATTGATTCAACCAAAAGTACCTCCTCAGGAACCACATGTGCTACCATGCATGGTTGTTGAAAAACCAAATGTGGCAGAACAAGGATCCACTTCAAAACACACTCTTGGTGATATTCGTATGCCCAAAGGGCATTCAATTGAGGATATTCTCAGTGACATCACAAGAGGAGTAACTACAAGATCCTCATGACACAATGAAAACTCACATCTTGCTTTTCTATCACAAATGGAAACCAATAATGCAAAAGAAAAAATCATTGAGGAAAATTTGGTCATGGCCATGCAAGAGGAGCTAAACCAACTCAAAAGAAGTGATCTCTAGACCTATGAATCAACTTGATAAACTTGATGTGGAGTCCTGCAAGTGCACAGGTGTGAAGGCCCTCTCCCCGAGGGACCCACCATATTCAGGTATTGTTACATCACATCCCTCAGCCCACACCTCTTGGGTTTAATCCTTTACCATGCTGCAGCACTAGGGATTCGAACTCGGGACGTGATGCTTTTTATCCCCCTCAAGGAGAGCACCTTCACCAATTCATCTGCTGAAACACCCGTGTCCCAATTTTACAAATAAAATACTTAAATAAAGGAAATTACCAAAATACCACTGAAACCCGGGACACAAAATCCAATATCAACAATATCCAAAGTTCTTAATAAAAAGAGATGTCATAACAAACAAAACATTCCGGCTTAGCAAGCCTCAAATCAAACCCGGCATCCTGCCGATACATCATCAATAATAAATTCCGGCAACCCGCTGATAATGTAATCCAAATCAATAGACATCTCAATAAAAATCCAATACAGCGGAAGAAATAAATGGAATAAAAATATGAGAAACAAAACAGTATGCATGCCGACACTATGGATCCAACCGGGAGAAGAAGCACAGCTACCTGCTGGGATGTCCACGTCCGTACTCCGGGAAAAGAAGAAAGTGACTGCACGCTATCTATGGGCCTGAAAAACAACGTTGGCGATTATGTGAGTCGCCTACTCAGTGAGCAATATAAGTCTAATTATGAGAGTGTGCAGATCAAGTCCGAAAGGAAAGAAGAGCAACAGACTAGCATGCAAACATACAACAATCAGTACTAACATGCCAACACAATCAAGCATACAGTTTATTATTCTCCATCTGTTGTGTGTTAAGTTTTCTTATTATGATTTATTATTCAGGGCCCCCTATTGTGTGCGTCGAGCTCGGTCCCGTCTCATGAGACAACCAGGCATAAGCCCAAATACAACCAGGCACGAAGCCCAACATAACCATAGAGAGAGAGAGAGAGACAGAGAGAAAGAGGGAGGTAGAAAGGGGGAGGTAGAAGGAGGGAGGTAGAAACCGGTCATCACAGACCCATATGCAAATCCGCATACCACATGCTAAC